>BLKM01000152.1:760292-811264 GCA_013340265.1 Coptotermes formosanus
AGAAACTGAATCTTTATACTTACATCAGTAACTTCCAATTTTTTTCACATAACCGGCCACTTCATCTTTATCGAAATTTTGTCATGATGTAGCCCAAGACATAACAAAATTGAACAATGCTCAGTCCAGATACCCTGCTGCTGCATACTTGTCCGCTTTCTATGACCTGACCTGACCTTCCCATCTCAACACTGAAGCCTTCTTCTAGTTTACCTTTACCAGAATGACGAGCAGGGACACAACCTGGGAAACTTCAGAGCAGTAAATACATTTCGTTTGCCACACCTTTAATAAATGTAGTGCTTCTCAGTACGCGCCATTTCTTCTTTGTCTTTTTTTCTTCTTCTTCGTCTTGTTCCTTATCTTCTTCGCCTTTTTCTTCAGTCTTCAGACTTATTTAAACAAGGCTTTGCAGTTGTGTAGTGTCTGATGTTAGAGTTAATTATCAGTGATAAATTTGGGAAATATATGAAAGGCATTGTGTATGCCTAGTATACAAGAAACTGTCAGAACAAGCAGAGGGAAACCACATAAAATCTTTCACGAGAACCTTGGCATTGATCGAGATTCCAAAACGGTATGTTCATTATTGAACGATAGATCGAGTGGCGACGTTCTGTTTTAAAGAAGGGGGCAATAGAATGATACGGGATGAGGGAGAGTTGGGGCTAGATCGGGTGTGACAGTAGAAGGTAAGTGTGTGGAACTGTGTAGCGTACCTTAGTGAGAATCGTGTCTAATGGCGGAACTTTTGGGATTATACTTCAGAGTTAAGTGTGCATAAAATTCGTGGAAGGTAAAATAAAACTGCATCAACACCATGTTCCAACAACGCGCACAAACCATTACAAATTGTCCGAAGCATGATGAACAATTACAGTGTTTGATGAGTTGGCCCTAGGTAGCAAGAAATTGGATAAATCAGATGAGTTTGCACGGCTGTAAGGCAACCATTGCAGCAGGAGCAGATCAAGGTCCCTGGCACTCAGAGCCTCCCAATTGAGTAGGCACGGAGCGGTGTTGGATCAGTTCGTGGTACTGCAGCTGGAAGGACCCCCCGCGGTGCAGAGATATAAATCCCACGGGAAATGATTTGAAGATACGCTTTACAAGTAGGGTTATAAGGAGTTAAACCTTCATTTATCTCTTCGTTCATAAGCTCCCGGTCGTGAGGTCGATTCAGCGGTTAAAAAAACCTCAAAACCATGAGTGAATGCACTGTGATTGTGACTTTGTGTGCCATTGTAATGATGGTTTTATATCTGCAATTACAAATTTAGTGTGTATACAAGTTAGATTTTAACAAAATATTCACGAACGCGCCATTTATGGCGAGTTTTGTTTGCTATTCCGTTTGTAGTTTGTGAACATCTGTTGAAGTACTACCATTACATGTTTTTTTCTTTTTGTTTTATTTCAGCACTTTGTATGTGTGTAGTTGCGCATGTGTTAGCTCTTGTATGTGTGTAGTTGCGCATGTGTTAGCTCTTGTATGGTTACCACTGTTGTGAAATAAATGTAGCCAGGTTTAAATAATACGTAAAGGTAAAGCAGTCCCATTACAGGCCTGGACAGGCCCGTAGGGTTCCAAGAGGTTGAGGCTGCCACATTTCTAGACAATCGGCAGATGAAGGTGGTAAGGTCAGCCCTACGCACCGGCTGCCTTTATCCCTCAGGAAATTATTCCTGGTACTCACTTCTATTAGAGGCTGAGTCGACCCCAGGGCCATTGTGCGGCCGGAAGGGTTATGTCAATGAAAAATTCCAGTAACACCATCGGGAATCGAACCCTTTAAATATACATATATAGGCGTATAGTCAATTTTTATATCTTGGATCTTATCTTTTGTCTAGGTCTGACGATCCGGAATGTTACCTTTTTAAAGAATATAACAAAGTGTAACTCATATATTCGTTTAGTAATTGATCATGTGTTAGTGCTAAAATGTTTGTGTCGGATTTTATTTTTGGGGCAGTAAATAATTAGGTGAGAGTCTGAGGTAGAATTAAAATCAATTTTGTGGTACAGAATCTTTCACCAAGAACTTGTAGTTGCCCAGCTTCTCTAGAAACTGTCTGCTTTTCTGATACCTGGAGGTACAAAATAGCCCATTAATGGAGCTATCCTGAGACAGATCAATCCAGCAAACTCTTTCATACAGTGTTTGATATCCATTAATGAGAATAAGGGTAATTTTAATTCGTAATTAACGTGTTTTATTAATTTTACTAGGATCCTCTAATCATTACAAGTTTGTGTTTTTTATAACCATTCTATGGAAGTGCCAGTTACAGACACACCTCTCTGGAAAGCGACTACGGCTAAAGCTGCAAATGATTTGAAGTTTCCAGAATGCGCTATAGGTTTATAGAATTTCGCCGAGACTGTTGCATTTTATTATTTATTAGAGTTTGAAAACACTAGAATGTGGTGTAAATATGCCTACGGTCTGAAGGTATCGTGCATTTTCTTGGCATTTGTTTGTGGGACCTGTAATCTGTTGGGAATAAAATGCAGTTTGTCGATAATAAACACAGCGAGTGTGAGAAAACTGTCGAATGTTTAAATTCACGTGTTGTGTGTAGGAGGGAGAATCACGGTGGGGTTGCGTGCAGAGTGGGAAACAAGTTGGAGTTTTGTGCCTGTGGGTGGGTGTGGGTTGTATATAGACACAAGAACTGAAAATGTTTGTGAAGGCAGGTCTGGTCATACGATTTAGTGCGTGATACATATCCATATTCCGCGGTGTGCGCAGTTGGTTGAGGCACTGCGCTACAAACCGGCAGGTCGCGGATTCGATTCCCGATGGTGTCAGTGGATTTTTCATTCGCATAATCCTGTCGGTCGCACTATGGCCCTGGGGTCGACTCAGCCTCTAAAAGAAATGAGTACCAGGAATATTTCCTAGGGGGTAAAAGCGGCCGGTGCGTATGGCTGACAACCTTACCACCTTCATGTGCCGATTGTCTAGAAATCTGGGAGCCTCGACCTCCTGGAACCCTCTGGGCCTGCTCAGGCCTATAATGGGACGGCTTTACCTTTGCCTTTACATATCCATTTTAATACGATAGTGTGATGTTGAATGTAAATAAAAATGGTTGCACAAGTGATATTCGTATGGCCTATAGAACAAAGTTGTGCATGTCATTAAAAAGGGTCGATTTTCTGCTTTCATTACCTGCAGTTTCGTGTTACAAATCTGTACAGGGACAGTAAATTGTGTGCTTCTGTGTGTTTTTCATGTAGGTCGAAATTGAGGCCAAGGCTCGCTTCCACATGCATGAGTTGTTAATGAACTAAAATCCCCATTTATACTTTTACAGTAAAGTCTTGCAGTTTTTAAGATTTAACGTTCCGAAGGAGGTGAGTGTGATGATCAATGTTCTTTTGGGTAGAATATATTTTTAGGCGATTCGAAGGAACGTGCTGCATACATATCCACTACCGAACCCTGAAACACTGTGTTCTTTCAAAACACTGTGTTCTTTCAAAACATCGATAAACTTCTACCAGATTACAAATGGTCGCATCACAGAAGACCTTTGGAGTGGGGGGGGGGGGGGGGGGGGGGGGGGGGGGGGGGGGGGGGGGGGGGGGGGGGGGGGGGGGGGGGGGGGGGGGGGGGGGGGGGGGGGNAGATTGTGACTTTAATTTCGGGCATCATGAAGATGATTGTGGCGGCGGCGTATGCGTCATTAGAGAAATTCTGGAAAAGAAACATGTCGAGCAGACCACTGCTGTCTCCTTGCGTATTCTTAACTACTCACTACTACTTCTCCGTCCTATTGGTAACAGCATATGAAACTGATACAATTTTTGGCAATTCGTATTTCATTTGCTGCTGCTCGGTTGATGTTATTTTGCAGACAGGACAGTGGGAAACAAATTGCAGCTTGTGCGTTAGAGTGTGCGTGAATTAGTTGGGTAACGTCATATTTTTAGTTTCTGAGATCGTAACCGTATGAACGATATAAGCTTAAACTCATTAATGGTCCGCCACGCTGGCGCCAAGGGAATGAAACATTAATCGAAAGCTTCTGAATTAAAACGTTAAATACAGTTAAGCCGTAGCTATATAATCGTGAGAAACTTTTGTCTGTGACGTCACGAGCAAAGACTTCAGCCTTCCTGTTACTGTCAGCTGTAAAGATGACAGGTCTACAGTGGACACTTGCAGTAAGCCTGCGCCTTGAAATGACACGCGCGAGCTGCCTTGTATGTCTTTAGTAACATGAGTGGCCAAATATAAAGCGCACCGCGATTTTATATGGGAATTTTATTTGCCTTGGTACGATAGTGTACCTTTCCTTATATGACGTCTACTATATTGTCACCTCAGGGAAGGCTGA
This sequence comes from Coptotermes formosanus, assembly GCA_013340265.1. Taxonomy (NCBI): domain Eukaryota; kingdom Metazoa; phylum Arthropoda; class Insecta; order Blattodea; family Rhinotermitidae; genus Coptotermes; species Coptotermes formosanus. Next base: position 764,643 of record BLKM01000152.1, read on the forward strand.
TATTTATCTAAATTGTAGCGTAAGAATTCAGTTCGTTTTTTGCAGAACTCAGTGGTATTGTTTAGGGAAGTAATCATTGTTTATTTTGTAAATCACGTAATAATATTGCATACAAGAGTATGTACACTGCGTGGCATGTGGAATTTCGTAATGTTACGGTAAATGGTACATTAGATGAGCAACGACCTTTAAACGATAGTATTTTTCCTCATGAGTCTTTGAAGGGAATTTAGAGAAAGACCGGAAGGAAAACTGCTGTGTGTCTGTGGCACGGTATCGTGTATTCGTTGTGTTTGTAGGATTTAAATTGATACAAAACTAATGTAATTTTGGTTTCTGTGATGTAATCGTGTAAAGGTAAAGGTAAAGCTATCCCGTTACAGGCCTGGGCGGGCCGTTAGGGCTCCAGGAGGTTGAGGGCTTCCAGAATTTCTAGACAGTCGGCACTTGAAGGTGGTAAGGCTGTCAGCCCTACGCACCGGTTGCCTTTACCCCCCAGGAGATAGACCTGGTACTCATTTCTTTCAGAGTCTGAGTCGACTTCCGGCCATAGTGCGGCCGGAAAGATTGCGTCAATGAGAAATCTCAATGACCCGGTATAAGTATGTGATTATTACAATTTAAGATGGTGTGTGAATCTGCCGTTGTATTAATTGAGACATCCCTTAACGTTTAACTGTATTTCGTTGAACATTGGGAGGCTTTGTTTCCTATGGCGCAACAGCCCAACTCGTGCCTAGGCCGCCTTATTCCAGAGGTTTCTAGAGTACACACAATTAGACACACGCACACACCCACACACCCACACACACAGCCGGTAGGACTCCTCTGAATGAGTGATCAGCTCGTCGCAGAGGCCGCTACCTTTTGACAACACACAACACTCACAAGAGACAGACATCCATGCTCCCGGCGGGATTCGAACCAACAGTCCCAGCAAGCGAGCGGCCGCAGACCCGCGCTTTAGACCGCGCGACCACTGGGATCGGCACGTTGGGAGGTAAGATTTTATAATTGGTCTTTCGAAATGGTCTGGGATTCCGGACTCTCTACTTTAAATGTGGAACTTTCGTCATTTTTATGTCGAAAACATCGGTAGCTATTTCTTCAATATATGTATTTAAATTCTTATCATTCAGTTTTTCGTGAAATGTGACTTTACAGTCTAAACCTTTTTGAGGTAGGCCAGTTATAAATGTTTAGTCGCAATTGCCCACCTACGTTCCGACTGTTTTTGTTCTATGTCTTTCCTTCCTCCTCGTTGAAAGTAACGAGTCCTCGTTACGTGTTGACCGTTTCGTCACATGTTAAAAGAAGGTAGTAACATAAATGAGAAAAAGTCGGAGAAAACTGCCTTGATCAATAAAAATATTATGTTAGAACTTGTTTACCGTAGTTTTTAACACACGACAAGAAAAAACAAGTATATTTAGAAATTACCTTCGTTAGTAGAGTTTACTGTGTTCTAAGCTAGGGTGCTTCCGTTGTCTGCGAAGCCGGTCCGATGTTAAGACTTCAACAGGTGGTAATCGCTTCGACTTTGAAACAGAAGACGAATGGCATGAAGCTGGCTTTTAGACTCTAATAATGTTGCGGCTACCACATTTTCTGTACGAAACGCTTGTAAGTGTGTGAGAAGTGCTGACAGCGATCGTAGTGCTGGTTAACCAAGTGAGTCCTCAGGTCTGTCTGGATGGCTTTGTAACGATTTCTAACTTCAGTGGTTTGATAACAGAGTAAGACTGTGTCCGGTGAACTTGAAAGGTCTGGGAAGGCTGCGGTCATAACCTGTTTTAATGTGCTAGTCTGTCTTTCGCGTGGATGATCGTAGAGAAAACACAAAATTCCCAGTTTGAATGGTCGGTATTATAACCAAATTTACCACTCGAATGCATGTCACAAGCGTTCTCGACTTCCTTGTATAAGGTCATTATTTTATCTGACAAATATAGTTTGTTACTTCCTGTCGGCTAGCTTATCGTATGAACGTAGCTCACTCATCCGAACTACAACACGCGCGGCGGAGTAGTGGAGGGAAGTGACACAATTATTGCATAAAATGAGGACTCTATGGAGTACAATCTGACCGCCTAACATTGCCATTAGCAAGTTGTGACTAAATAAAGGCGCTGGTACTCCTTTAACTCACTTTCCTTATTTTACTAAGAACTGTGTGCTTGTGATGTCCATGTTTCCTTCCTTCGCCATTAAATGCCGAAAGATTCGACAGATTGGCGTGAAACGTGATTTGCACCAAGTGTTGTCCGCTTTAATGCCACACGTTGTGTCCTGAGCTACGATCTGTTCCGTGAGTCTCACGGGCGGATTGCCCTGCAGTAACACTTCTAGTGGCTGGTCTTGTCGAATATTTGATAGTATGAATCATGTCCTTTGAACATGATCACACACAGGAAGGAGGGGGTATAGGTTGAGCCATCATTGTTTATAATATTTGGCTTCAGTATTGTAACCGGAAATCATCCCCACTCTTCCTTTCCCCAGTCTTGAAACACTGCCGATAACAATGGCAAAGGATCAGAAGTGTCACTTATATTTATTAAGCCAACTGTATACAGGCACTGACACGGACCTTGGAATGATGTCAGTGAGTTTCTTCAGCTGCAGAGATAATAAGGTAAATTCTATGTTATTTTTCCGAAATATTAAAAAAGTGATTTGACAGGAGGGTATACATTTTGATACGTTATGCCTGTGTGTGCCCCCCCCCCCCCCGCCGTATGTTTGTGTATGGCTGTAAAGGAAAAAATCGGGCTCATGAATGGACACATGAAATGTCGTGAAGTGTTCGAACCCGGATCTCCGCGGTTTAAAGACTAGGATTAACGTGACTTGTCTTTAAAGATTCAGGTCGTACCTCGCAGTAAACACATACCTTCTCTTTTATTAATGCCAACCTGTCAGTGCTGTACAGGGAAATAATTGCTGTTTGTTCTGAGAACCATACGAAACATATGAATGCACTCGGTAGGCCGAATGTAGAAATTTTTAATCGTAAACTTGGTGGTAAATAAAGTAACCACTAAACTTGAAAGGGTTAGTGTGTAAAGGGAAATTGCATTCTCAGGGTTGCTCGACAACATTTTCTAAAGAATTTCATAAAAATCCGACAAACGTGATAGTAAGCCACGAACGAACGAAAGAACGAACGAACGAACGAACGAACGAACGAACGAACGAACGAACGAACGAACGACGTTCAGTTCTTGGTAAGGAATGTCTAAAGTCAGTAACTTGGTGAGACACAGGGAAATAGTCGCTGTTGATTTTGACGTGAGACCCATACGAAATCCAGAGCTATTATGCTGGCAGGACGTCGAATTTTTGAATGTTAAACCTTGTGGTACGTAAAATAAACACTAGGCTTTAAAGGGTTAATTAATATGTTTTAATTACCCAAATAAATTTTGTTCACGGAAGTTGAGATTTTTTCGAACAAATAATTAATTTGGCATAACCAAAGTACGTAATTGTAAGACCCGATCTAACAAGGTGTGTGTTTCACCGCGGTCGTTGGATACTTTGCAGTTAGCCTGTAAGGACCTTGTGTCATTTCTAGATAACGTACAGGAAACGGTATTCTTAGGATGATCTGTAAAATACACTATACCTACGCTGTGGTGTTTTCGTGTAAAGTGGGACGTTTTACAGTTACTGGGTACATGGGTAAGTGTTACTTAATCGTTTTGTATATTAAAGAACACATTGTAAATTTTTGAAATGAAAACTAGGTCGATTCATATACTGGAAACGTGAGGGTCTGGTCGCGTTGGGCAATGACTTTGGTTTCCACGTTCTACCAAATACCAACAAAGAAGTAATTGAGCACAATTTTCTCCAGCATGACTGACTGGCAAGGCACGACTTGCTCGAAACACTTTCCTTCTCGTGAAATCATATACGTACTTGGCCACACAATATACGGTGCCAATTAGCAAGTGACCTCTTGGCTGCACTCGTTCTTGGTGTAGTACTGCTCACACAGCCGCATTTACTTCTCCTGTACTTTCCTGTAGAAAAAATCGCGAAGGGGTGGGGAGAGAGTAATGAGTATGCATTCAGTTGCCGGTCTTACTAGTGTAATTGAGAGTTATGTAATTTATTTTAGGAGTGTTCGCAGTAGGAGGCCGTGTTGTTACAAGGTGCTAACTGACAGCACAGTGAGTGCGAATGTCTTGGTGCCGGAATCGAATTTTATCAAACTTAACCTTTTAAAGCTTAGCGGTAACTTTACATACGACCAAGTTTAACGTTAAAAAATTCTACGTGGTGCCCACATTGCGTTTGTGTGTTTTGTACGGGTCTCAGAGCAAACAGCAACTTTTGTCTTATAAAACATTGAGAGACTGGTTTTTATACCCGAAGTGGAGAGTGTTTACAGCGCGGTACGCACTGAGTCCTTATATAAAACAGATACGCGTCGTCTTTAAAGGGTTAATAATAAAGGCCCAAAATACGAACTGTGTTCGTCTGTATGCTATACAACATTTATATTGTTAGTGTCTACATATTTTCCAAGAAACATTTTAGGATTTTTGTGTTGGCTGACTTTACCAAATTAACTCTTTAAAGACCAGTGGTAACAGCAGGCCTGTGGAGTCGGAGTCGGAGTCGGAAGGCATTTTAGGTGGAGTCGGAGTCGGTAAAAATGTACCGACTCCGACTCCGACCTCAGTCTAAAATCTTATGTAGATACTCCAACTCCAGAGCCCTGATAGCTACAGTAACCATTAGACTTACACTTGAATATACGTGATAAGTCTAAAAATTAGCCTGATGATTGACGTGGTGGTGATGAAACGTCTTATAGTTTTACCATTATTAATGCATATTGAGCTTTTATGAAGGAGTCGGAGTCGGAGCTTTTGTGTACAGACTCCACAGCCCTGCGTAACAGTATGTTCTACAGGTTGTAAAATTAAGAAACTGCATTTTGGCTCGCATAGTGTGTTTGCATATTTTATATGATTCTTAAAAAATGACTGTTTCCCTAAACGAGATACCGGTTGAGCCACCTAATGGAGACGAATTATGTTCTCTGTGAGGCAGGGAGTGGATATGTAATGGGCTAATAAAGCTTCGGAGGCTGGCACGTGAAATTTATTACGGAGGTAAATAAAATTGTACCAAAATACTGTATTCGTATAAACACTACGAATGGGTGTTGGTCAGGAGCTAAACATTGTGGTGCGAGACCTTAGGTTTAAACAGCAGATGTAACGTTTGTGGACTCTGTAGTTAAATAAAACTTTCGTCACAAAAATTCAATAAAAGAACACTGGTAATATCAAATATATACGTGAAACTGGAATTCATTACAGTAGGGAAGTGGGCTTTGAGGTCTGCTCGAAAGTACTTGTTTTATGTAACATTTAGATTAATTTCGTACTTGCTAGCGTTAACGAGTGAACTGTGTATGGGACTGGTGAATTTATTAATGTCGATTTAATTTATCGAGTTTTCACTGTCAATCGGCATATCAGACGACTCTTATAAATCGTAATTAAAAATTAATATAAACAAACTGTTCTGGTCCTTGCGACGGGCCGATCCGTCATCCAGAGTAGTTATACCGAGTGTGTATGTGTGTGTGTGTGTGTGTGTGTGTGTGTGTGTGTGTGTGTGTGTCATTGAGTGTGATCAGGTGCAACAATAATCCTCCACACCAACACTGAGTAGGTGGAAAGAGGCCAGAATACGAAATAAATAAATAAGTAAATAAATGTTTGTGGTGGTATTTCCTCCACATCATAATCAAAATTGCATGGTACGTCAGTTAGCTTCCCGGTAACTGACTTTGTACATGAGGAGGGTACCCACTATTGCAGTTACTTGAAAGAAATAGAGCTACTTTTGAGTAGTCGCCGTCCTTCGAGGTAAGGTACCTCCTACGGGTAGTTATGTGTATCCTGTTGTTATTGTAGGCCTACGCCTGATGCTGTCCCTGTATAGATTCCGTGTGATTGCACACTGTTAACGGACAGTGATCTGCATTGTACTGTTGTGCTGCTGGAAAGATAATAGTGCGGAGCGGCTCCAAGCGTTTCCACAAACGTCGTCATCCTCTGATATTCCCCTTCGAGGACTGGCGTTTTGCTGCTGCACTGGATGAGCCGTGGGCATTTTTTACTTTATGACGAGTTTATACACGAAATAAATTTTTTTGGGGGTTACTTGAAAAGTTCATCTTATTAAGCTGAACTTAAGCTGTAGTTTTGATAAAAAAAATACACGTGTCAGGTAGCATTTTAACACGAATTCGCATTTTGTGTTATTATGAAATAGGAAAAGTTCGAGTTCGTGGAGAGTGCGGTAGTCGGTGTAGCCAGTAGGTACGAGCTGAACGAACCGGGCTTTGGATGCCGGCAGAAACCGTCCACGCCAGATCTGGTCCCCACCCAGCCTCCAGTTCAGTGTATACTGGGGGTTTTTCCCGGGGGTAATGCGGCTGGGGCGTTAAGTGGACCACTGACCACCGTCTAGTAGCGAGGTTAAGAATAAGTGGAGCTATACCTTCTCTCCCCCTGTGTGTCTTTATGTCGTGGACAGGGGTAACTTTGCCTTCTACATTTCCTAATATGGATAACGTCACAGTGAAATCTCTTGTGGGGAACTAAATAACCACACCATAGTGCAGTCCCTGTTTAGGCGTAGTTACTAGGTTAAAAAAAATGTACCCACCGTGTATGGAACCGAATGGCCATTGGGGTGTTCACAAGAGCCCTGCACCGGACCTTATTCTGAGCGAGCTGCACGTGCTCCACGTCCTCAGGCCCATATTATTAACCTTTTAAAGCCTAGCGGTAACTTTACGTACCACGAGGTTTAACATTAAAAAATTCTACGTGGTGCCCACATTGCGTTTGTGTGTTTTGTACGGATCTCAGAACAAACAGCAACTTTTGCCTTATAAAACATTAAGAGATTGATTTTTATAACCGAAATGGAGAGTGTTTACAGCGCGGTACGCGCTGAATCCTTATCTAAAACAGATACGCATCGTCTTTAAAGGGTTAATATTAACGTTCGCGTCTGTGCATTGGCCATCGAAGTGTTCTGTGTTCTTCAGTTATTCCGAAAGAGACTTTTTTGTGTGTGACCATGTTTCTCGTCTCCCTGTGCGTCATACACGTGCAGTACGTCTGATCTTCCGTGATTTAATCTCCCTAATGATATGTGATAAGTGGCACTGCAAATTACGTTGTTCCGCATTTACTGCCCCTTGTTTCGAAGTAAGTGCCGTAAGCACACTGTTGCCTTACATACCGTCACTGCGAGCTATTCTGTGTTGTGTATTGATAATACAGTATTAAGTATATACAAAGTGATTCAAAAGTCCGCGCACAGGAATTATATGGTATCTTCGTGTGCCGTTTGTTAGACCGGCAGTTTAGAGCTCGTTGGATTGGTCGTAGCGGTCCGGTGGAATGGCCTCCGAGGTTTCCAGACCTCACCCCACTTGATTTTTACTTGTGGGGGCATTTGAAGGTCATAGTGTACCAGGTGAAAATACGAAATACCGACCACTTGAAAGAACCAGATGTGTTAAACCGAGATGGCCATGAGTGGGAGAGACGCATACGTATGTGCTGTCAATGTAATGGTGCTTTTACAGAGCGCGTTTTATAAATAAAGGCACCGTTTTCGTCACGTATAGAGACTTTTGACTCATCCTGTAGTGTGTGATGGTGTGATCTCAATAAAGGGGTCTGAGATTAGGGTCTAGGTAGGGACCTTGCATAAGCGGCAGTGAACCTTCGCGCTGCGTGAAATGCAGGTAGCCTGTTAATCAACACGCTGGATGGACTGACGTTCACAGTGACTGTTACTTCTTGTTCGTTCGTTTGTTAGTGTTACTGCTTCTTTCGCAGTACCGTGTGACTGTCTGTTATTCCTTCATAAAGGGCTATGCGACCTTGTCGTCCTGCATTTTCAGACATGTGGATGGGAGGATATGGCCACGGATCGCAAGGCTGTGGCCTAGGATTGAAGTATTCAAACTGTGTTCCGCGGAACCTTGGGGTTCCGTGGGCGACTTCCAGGGGCTTCGCAAGTACATTTCTTTGTAATGAAATTGGTAAATGTAATTACGGCAATTTTTAATTCCACGTACTATCCCCCCATCTTTGGGCATCGTAGCTGGGTTTTAACCTTTTAAAGCCTAGCGGTAACTTTACGTACCACCAGGTTTAACATAAAAAAATTCTGCATGGTGCCCACATTGCGTTTATGTGTTTTGTACGGATCTCAGAAGAAACAGCAACTTTTGCCTTATAAAACATTAAGAGATTGGTTTTTATAACCGAAGTGGAGAGTGTTTACAGCGCGGTACGCACTGAGTCCTTATATAAAACAGATACGCTTCGTCTTTAAAGGGTTAATATAGGACATTCCCGTTGGTGTATGAAATCGCAAATGTACGTTTATTTAGCTATCAATCGCACACAACAAGCTATTTTGATGACTAGTTTCGGCTTCGAAAATGAGCCATCACCAGACACAGTAACAGATAGTGGCCTCATGATGGCTCATTTTCGGAGCTGAAACTAGTCACCAAAGTAACGTGTACAAAATAGCTTGTTGTGTGACTGACAGTTGAATAAAATTTACGTGTTGTGGGGCTGTGTTAGTTTTCAGTTTAAATCGCCAGTAATAAAACGTTTTTCATAAATATGTGAAAATATTTTGTTTTTGTAAATAAAGCTGTATGTTTTAGAAAGGTGTATTTCATTTTTGCTGCTAAAACATGCACTTTTACCACAGAGAGACTTCGCGAAAATTTCTGATTTGTTCACAGGAGATTTTACACGGTTTTGAAGAGTTCGAATATCATTGACCTAGGATATGGTCCATTTAGAAGTGTTAGTTTGCAGGTTAGGAGACATTTTGAAAGCACTAAAATGCAGACAACGTCGCCATTAGTAGCCAGCATTTTTTATCGTCAGTTGTAAAACATTAAGGTGGTCCGCCGTCTGTAATATATATATATATATATATATATATATATATATATATAGGCCAGTAATGCAGATTTTTGCATCACCGGTTCCACAGTCCTGTATGAATAGCAGGTTGTTCCGGATTAAGTCCAGTATAAATAAGGGGGGAATTTGAGCATGTAGTTGCGGCTACTAGTGGCCTGTAGCGTTATTTTGAACGGTGACGGTTCCCGCAAGGAAGAGGCTGGTAAAGTGCAGGGCTTGTCACGAACTTAGGCGCGTGGTCATGGGGACCGGTCTGTTTAGTACAATAGGGGAAACGGCCTGTGCACGGAAACGTGCATAATGTAAACTGGATGCCGTGTAAAGGCTAGAGCTTTGGTCCGATATTTGTCTAAGTGTACTTAACTACGTGGTATGGTCTTTGTGTGGTCTGGCAAGGAGTTAACATTTCGGAGGAGCATGCTGCCCTGAAGACGGAGGCAGTAGGCCAGGCGCGTATCCAAATGCGTTTGTCGATCTGCATCCTCCACCCCCCAAATCGAAAAAAAAAAAGATTTTGTAGACCAAACGTTTTACGTGATTTTAACCCGTCAGCCGAAATCAGCCACTGAAATCAATTGATGAGGAGTACACTGAAATTTTTAAAAATTAAATAACAAACTTAGAAAGCCTTAGATAAAGTTAAAAAACAAGAATATTAGGCCTTGTAACTTAAATCAGGTGAGTGAGGCGTAAAACATGTGTTATATTTATAATTGAATTTTATAACATGGTTTTCACAAACATAAATTATGTACAGCCTCAGGGTCAGCTCCCCCCCCCCCCAGATAAAAAATTCGGGATCCGCACCTGCAGTAGGCTACGTTCTTGCGAAAAGTTGGTGACATTCTACCAGACTACGCGGTATCATAACCCTGAAGACAGCTGAATCTTCACTGGAGTGAAAACCTCAAATCTTAATCCATTACTCCTTCACTTAGATCGAAACTGAATTTGGTCTCATGAGTTGGGATAGCGTGATTAGTGCGGCAAGTAGGCTGGGGGCTGGACGGTCCGGGGTTCGAATGCCGGAAGGAGCGAGAGACTTTTCTTTCCTGAAAAACATCAAGACCGACTGTGGGCACACGCAGCGTCTTATTCAGTGACTAGCGGCCTTCTTTCTCCAGGTTAAAGCGGCCGTAGCGTGAAGTTGACCACATAGCTTCATCAAGTGCCTACACTGAGACTGAGTCCAGCTGTATCTCTACTCCGCCCGTATGCCTTCGTGGCGTGGAAAGGGACAGCTTTACCTTTTTATTTCGTTTCTGTTTTAAATCTCAACAAAAGTCATTTTTTAAGAGTTGAATTATTACAGTAAAAAGTACATATTTGTAGCGAAATCCACAGGGAACTGAAGATTTTCCTTTTCTGTCTGGACTGTCGTGAAATTTAATTTAGATGTACTAACACTGTATGGTGTGCGTGTTATGATTCAAATCAGAAACCAGAAAGTAATGCTATGTACATGTGTTGGGTGAAAGTTACTGGAGTGTACATATTTAGGATGTCTGTAATTTGTTGTGCTTACTTTTTCATTTCCTGTCAGTAGGAAATTCAATCATTCTGAACATATTTTATTGACAGTCGAGGTATATGAACCACAAATGTTCTTTGTTGTATAAATTCCAGGAACCATATTAGGAATAAATCATCAGAACAAAGACAGTAAACAACTTACGTGATCAGAGTGTTTTTCGTGTTTATTTCTTGTTTCATTTATTTTTGTATTCCATTTTAGACTTTTCATTCATTAAAGGTAACGTTTATTAGTTTTATACCATATTCTGGGAAAGAAATAAATTTTCCAGGTTTAATCCATGTTCTGTTTTAGACATAATTCCTACATTCTTAATTTCTCCCTCATAAATTGTTGGTTTATGAGTTTTAGCCTCTTGCTTGAGGCGAATAAATCGACAGTTTAATAATGTTACGTCAAACATGAAACTCAAGCTTTGTTCCGGTTTCCAACAATTTTTCCTTCTGCCTTTTGTTCAGAATTTCTTGTGTGCTCATATCCTGTTTGGAAGTACGGGCGTGAAGTGTATGGGTTACTCGCATACATATGCCTGTGGTTATCTATAGGTGGAGATACATACTGGGTCTTTAGATCACAACTTCTGGCGCGTATAATAGTAAAAAAAAAATGGCAAATGACGTCATGAATGTTACCGAGCGCCGTATGTGGTACTGTACCACACACGAAACGTTATGAATTATTCACTTAGGACGCATTCAAAATGTTAAACACTGTTTCAAAATAAACGCTGTAGCCTGTGTGTAAAATAAGCGAAAGTATGTCTTACAGTCTAGGATTGATAACTGGAGACTTGCTGAGAAAGGGGGCGGGGCAAAGAGCAGGGAAAAAAGGAGCCGTGATTGTAATGTATCTGAAATTATAGCGAGTCGTTGAGAAACACCACTGCCAACGCAATGGCTGCTAGAATAGTTGAGAAGATATTTATGTAGTGCGTAGAAGATAAATGATTTTGCACAGGTCTCGCCAGGTAGACATTTCAACCCACACTATCCGCATTCGCAAAATAGGTTCCAGGCCGCAAGTTGTTAGTACTAGACAGTACGTACGTTTGCAGTCTTTGCCTCTTCCGATGTCTTCTCTCGCTCTGTAACATCCCTACTTTGTGTATGTAACGATGACAGAGAATCTACCCACTTGCAGGACGCTTTATGGTTATATCTTAATGTCCTTCCACTTTCCGCTTAACCATGTATTAGAACTTAACAGTTTTCGCTATCAACCTTAGGCCACACGAGTGACCACAGAATGTGTGTTATACCGCAAAAACTTCCTGCCATTTCGTTTTTGTGCAGGCGCGTCAATATATGTATGCTTATGAATTTATGCACGTAAGGAAACTTATAGGGGTACAGAAGTCCGGCACTGTAACAAAACGTAATACAATGGCTATGCTGCAGGTTGAGTAACCAAGGAGTTGCGGTTTGGTTCCTGGCAGGGGAAAGAGATTTGCCTTTTCTGAAGCGTCCAGATCGCTTCTGGGGCCCACCCAGCCTCCTGTTTAGTGGGTACAGAGAGGACGTTCCCTGGGCCAACCTGCCGCGTGCGCCAACCTGACCACCCCTATCTAGTGCCGAGATTATGAGTTAAGCGGATGTGATATAATTCCACTCCAAATTTGCCTTCATGGCATTCACACGGACATCTTCAGTTCGCTTCACTATCCTGTGGTATGCTTTGCTGTGTTAAGACAACACCGCGGTGGTTATTATAGCCGAGGAACCCGAAAAAAAAATCAGGTCAGTCGGGCGTAGCAGCGTTATGATTTGTGTTCTTGAAGAGCAATGATATGAAAAGGTGCAGCACGTGGGGGAGAAATACCTACAACGTTTTTGAGTTGGAGACGTGTCTGTGAAGACCAGTTGCATGTTGAGGTTTGTAAGAGAGGACGATGAAAAAATAGGCTTTGAGGTTGTGAAGTGGAGTGCGCCTGTATGACGATTAGGTCCGATTGCAGTTCTTTGTGATACTGCTGCCGAACTTCCGTGTTGCAGAAATGCAAGGATTTTCCTGAACAGCTGAGTAATGTTATCAACTGCGCAGCAAGTGAGCTGAGGTGTTAAATACGCGTTTTGTTGTCCGTACCGAAATATCTTCTCGATGTCCAGTTACTGAGTGTTCCATCCATACGCCGTAACTATGTCTACAGTGTTTATAGTGAATGTGTCTCGTTTTAAGAATTTCGCGTTGCATAAATTTACTGTGACTGCAGGTGCTGATAGAACACCAGAATGGGGGGGGGGGGGGAGATGGGTGTGGCGGGTTCGTATCGTGTTGGATAGATGTGGGAAATGGTGATTTTAGTCAAGAAGCTGTTCCAGTCGGTAGCTAGGCGTAGGTTAGAATTGGATTTAGGATGGGATATGCGAATGTCGGTCGGATTGAAGTGGCTTGCGACAGGGATTGTTGGCGGGCTGCTTTAAACGTAGTAAATAAACTTAGGTTTGTTAATGCCCCATACAGGTCGTTACCTGAATTCCAAAATTCGGAAATGAAGATATTTAGAGTAAAAGTAATGGGCCCAATTCCAGTGAAATTAAATTGGCTATCTCATGTGTGACCGGTGTTTGTACAGTGGATACCAAATGCCTTATTAAGGTATAAACCAAAGGGATGTTTATGAAATGTGTGTGTATGTGTATATATGTGTGTGTGTGTATATATATATATATAAATATAAAGATGGAGAGATGAAGCTGGACCGTGTTAAGTGAGTTCCTGTCACCACGGCCTGGCGCGTCCTCGGGTTGCGGATGGAGGAACGGCCTCCAGTTATGGAGGGTAGCCGCGAATACATTGAATAAGCAGTCGCGGACAGCCGACAAGGGGTGGTCATCCAGCCTGGGTGTTGGGCGAGGTGCTGACAACTCCTGACCGTAAAAAAGTATGATGTTACGAAACATATGGACAAGCCTCGGACCTGGATCGATTCTTTTGTGCGACCCCAGCTACGGTGATTAAGCTGGCTCAGGATAGGGGCAGGTGGTGGGCTCTTGTGAATGCGGTAATGAACCTCGGGGTTCCATATAATGCGGGGAATTTCTTGACTAACTGAGAAACTGTTAGCTTCTCAAGAAGGCTTCTGCTCCATGGAGTTGGTTGGTTGGTTGGTTGGTTGGTTGGTTGGTTGGTTGGTTGGTTGGTTGGTTGGTTGGTTGGTTGGTTGGAGATGAAGCTGGAACAGGCCACGGGCTTTGTCCGTCAAGGCAAAAGAATTACACATAATAGCTCTGTACCAACTGAACTTGCGCGTTTGGCACGCACTTTGCTCTGTGTCTTTGTTTACACAGTCTCCGACTGTGTAAACATTTACTTGCAACTGCCTCTATTTCTTTTATCTAGAACTACAGAAGGCATTTTTAGCTTCCAATTGTGAACTTGACGGATAGACCACTGATGCTTGTTGTCTCAGAGTGATCTGATGACTGTAATGAGGGTTTATTATCGTTATTCGCACCATTTTCCCACAGAATAATTGGCCACACGTAGACTGAATGGTCACAGTTCGTTTCGTGGCATTGTCGTTGATTACTTTTGTACGCCGTTGTAAAGAGAGTCAGAAGGACCCTTCCACTTTTCTCTGGATGGGCGACTTCTCGTTGATACTTTAGCCTTGCACTGTGTCAAGACGCTGCGAAAGGGAACGTTGTGACATAAACGCATACAGTTTTACTAGATCAAGAAACGGGTATTCAGTCGATTGCAGGAACGATTATTGGAGTGGAAAAATTTGGGCGCCTTATTTCAGGCCCAGTGTGCGAAGGTTTTCAAATTTGTGTAATTGACCTTAATCACCAACAAATGCTGAAAGAGTTTTTTTCATGCGACTAAGCCGAGACCACAGAGAATTCACGCCTCCAAAAACAACGCAGTACAGAGTCAACAGCACATTCTCGCTCAACTGTATAGTGCAACCTTAGTGTAACGACAACAGAAAGTTCTCCCTGAAGATGACCCAGCAGGGTCGAAACACGTAGGAGTGTGTTACAATTGATGAAAAAACTCTTTGTGCATTTGTTGGTGAAATGTTTTTTGTATATTATAGTGCACGGACATGGAACACCTTAAATATAATTGATCTTGTTTTGTTGATAGGAAAGTGTCATAAAGCGAATTGCACTAGGGATGTGCCCACGCTGCAGTGTAGTTCAGTAGCTACGCTGAAGGAACGTGCGCAAGGACGTGTAGATGGGCAGACAAATTCTCCCCGTAATACGTTCATTTTACGTTCTTTGCAAACAGAGAGTGAAAATTGGCTACATTCTGTGAGAGCAGTTGATTTAAAATGCGCGTCTGTAAACCACTGTATCTACCTGGGTGTTCATGTGTCCACCCGAACAGTTTACCCATGCACTTATCCAAGCATTTAGCTTCGACAAAGCCGTAGGGTCATTATCACTTCCTCTCCAGTTGTTCCGGTGCCATTGTTCCTTGTCACCCTGTCTCCGGACGTTACGTCTTTAGCTTTGCAGCGAAACAATGGATCATTATTTAACGAGACCGGTGAAGTGTGTATCATAGTTACAGATTCGCACGTTTCGTGTGCCTGCCGCTGTCAAGTTCAAATGGTGGTAGCTGACCAACGTAATGTAAATGGCACGCTGTTTGAAGTAATGCCGATTTGATTAAATACCACAACTTTCGTCGCAAACATTTTTCGACTGCTTGTAGTTATGGTAATGGGTCAGCACGCGGTCCTCCTTGATAAGCTGAGAGTCGCTCAGCTACTTAAAACTTTCTGTGTCGTATGGAAACACTAGACCATTGTTCACACCTGCGCTGTTGTGGGATGTTACGAAGCGTCGAATGGTAATCCTTTACCGACGTTTCGGGACAACCTATCGGTCCAATCTTCAGTGGCCAGGAAGTTGTCCCGAAACGTCGGTAAAGGATTGCCACTCGACGCTGCGTAATATCCCCGAAGAGCGCAGATCTCAACGTCAAGGCAGACGCCTGAAATCATGGATGGACCGTGGCTGTCTAGGCATTCACACATCCTTACATTTGTGATAAATTCTTGAAAACTGATGCACTTTTCTGTTAATCTGCAATAATGTCCACCAACCATGATATCAGAAAATGTGTTTGAAGTTAGGGTCCGTTTAATTGTTCCTTTATGAACTAGAGTAAGTCGTCGGCATTTGTTACCAATCGAATGACTGGAGTTTGCTGCCCAGCAGGGAGCGTGTTCTTTTTAGTGCCAGTACATCCAAACTGTCTCTTTTGCACAGTGCCGCCTGTCCTGTGGGTACTACCGGCTCTTTCATGGGAGTAAATCGGTCGGAGTTTGAAGGTAACTATTTGGTCTAGTGTTTTAAGTTCAGAAAGCATGGAATTTTATCTTCGCTCATTGCATACATCCCCATTGCTTGATGCGTTAATTGCTGATCACAGCATATGTAAACGAGGACTATACTGTTACAGGTTTGCTAAAGTGTGTCTTGCGACCCACTGAATTATAGAAGAACGCCAATAAAACTCTGTTGTGCCATCCCATAGAAACGTTAAGATTTTTAACAGGCGTGCGGGCACATAAGACACCTGTAGTTTGTGGGCCCTTGCGTGGTCCCTCGCTTGTTACTGGTAGCTTTAAATTAATTATTTGAATAAATATGAAAGATGGGGTAGCGTATCAGCAAATATTAGGATGTGCTAATAAAATATTTGCCCTAGATCTAGGCAGTTAAGGTAGACAAAGTTGAATGTAAGTGGTTTAATAAAGTTAGAAATTTGTAAATACCATATGTGTAATGGCAAGGGTGCTACCCAGGGCTGTGGAGTCGGGGTTGGAAGGAATTTTGGTAAAAATGTACCGACTCCGACTTTGACCTCGATATAAAAATCTTAAATAGATTCTAGCTACAATAACCATTACACTTATACTTAAATATAGGTTATAAGTCTACAAAGTAGCCTGATGATTCACGTGGTGTTGATGAATTGTATTATGATACCTTTTTTAACTTCAGTAGGTTTACCATTATCATATAGTACATATTCAGCTTTTATGAAGGAGTCAGAGCCGGGACCGGGGATTTAAAAATCGAGGAGTCGGAGTCGGAGGTTTTATGTACCGACTCCACAGCCCTGGTGCAAGCACCGTTGACAACCCGCAGTTAATCGGAAGATAGTACCAAGACAAGAACTATGGTCAGTTATTATTATTATTATTATTATTATTTTTATTTAAGTGTGTACTGGTAATAGTATTTAACAACACATATTAAACGAGATTAAATTTTCAGTGTCGTATATTTACGAAACCTGCCTTTACTCTGCGGTTGTATTAGAAGGGCAAGGAATAAAATTGACCTGTGAGCCTATGCGGATTTTGCAAGCGTGTTTCAAACGCACAGTTGAAGCCCTGGCGCGAGGGATATATTGCCATTCTAAGGCTAACCACATGCAGCATGAATAACAGCTTAAAACCATTCATAAGTAACAGGGCTTGAAAAGTTATGGTTCGACGAAAATAGCGTTTTAAGTGTATCTCAGGTATACGTACAGGTGAGAAGGGTTTGTACAAAGGTAAATGCTCTTCAGAGTTTTAACTGGAGGGTGACAGAACAAACAAGAGAGGGGTTAGGACGATGTACACAAGGGTTGGCAACAAAGCAAGCCAGAAGTCAAAATTTTAAGTCCATGTGGAAACTATAAGTACTGAATAAAATGTTTGTGCCTCATGCACCATGATTACGGGTTGAGGGTAAGAAATGCGTGGCGAGTAGTGACGTAATACTGACGTCCTGTTGGCCGTCACACTGAGATGTCTCTATGTGGTACAACAAAAAAAGAGTAAATAACGCAATACGCACAAAATGGTATGTAGAGTGGCGCAAGTCACTTGGCATTAGGTGCAGCATATT
Source organism: Coptotermes formosanus (assembly GCA_013340265.1). Lineage (NCBI taxonomy): Eukaryota > Metazoa > Arthropoda > Insecta > Blattodea > Rhinotermitidae > Coptotermes > Coptotermes formosanus. The sequence continues at coordinate 782,042 of BLKM01000152.1, forward strand.
CAGCGTCCAATCTCAATTGACTTTTGTGCCTTGCTGTTGTTAGGTGTAAGCGCTTTTTTTAAATCTTTAGGAGAGACAGTGATGGTTAATTGTGATTAGTGACGTCGAGGTATATCTGTCCGGCGTCTTCCTGTGAGACTTGTCAGTGGTTGAAATGTCCCCTGAATGAGTTACGAGCCCAGAGCAGCGTGTGTCCAGTGGTAGGGTTGCTACGTTCAGCCTCTCGACAGGCGTGTTTTAGGATGGCATGTCCTGTATTCCTGATGAAACAATTATTCCGCTGTGACTCGGTCGTCACTGCCTCGTTTGTGGGAACAGGGTTTACCGCGAAAAGTAGGAGAGGCTATAGTATTACTCATTACTATCGCTTTTGATAAAAAAAAACTACACACCAAAATGCAGAAGGAACTAGGGAAGACCATTGAATAGACTTCTGGATGTGTGAGACCGGAACAGGTCAACAAGTGGCCCGACTCCATTATAGCTACATCATGACGACGACGACGGTGATGATGATTGACGTTGAGAATTTTGTTACAACACCGCCGTCAGATTCTTAGTTGGCGTTAACTAATTCAGACGTTGTGAGCCAAATAAAATCAAAGGGACACGTGACGAATTGTAGGCCTGTTACAGAGGCATGCCGCTCAATTAACCCTTTAAAGCCTAGCGGTAACTTTACATACCACCAGGTTTAACATTAAAAAATTCTACGTGGTGCCCACATTGCGTTTATGTGTTTTGTACGGATCTCAGAACAAACAGCAACTTTTGCCTTATAAAACATTAAGAGATTGGTTTTTATAACCGAAGTGTAGAGTGTTTACAGCGCGGTACGCACTCAGTCCTTATATAAAACAGATACGTTCCGTCCTTAAAGGGTTAAAGACAATGTAGTAACGGGCTGAAGTACAAGTACCGGTCAATCAAGGCGTAACGTAGAAATACACTGACGAATAAGTGGAGAGGTAACGAAACACAAGCACCAATACGGAGGCGGGTAACTGAGGACTACAAGTGCCGGTAACTATTTTGGACTCACAGTGCTGTTTGCGAGCTGTGTGGGCTAATTATCGGAAGTACATTCTCATGGGTATAATTGAATTAATTACTTATAAAAGGAAAAATTTTCGCAGTTGAACCTTTGTACATGTTCCTGTCTGCATTTAACAGGTTCAGTTGTATGCAGGACGGGTCTAAGGAAACAACAGGAGTTTGGGTGTCATTTAGAAAAACGCAGCACTTGTTTCTACAGCCTTGTTAGGACTGCAGACAGACCGAAATCAGCTCGCCGGGAGTCTTGATGTATGATGTGGTGTTACACAGCAACGTCTGCAGTACACATGCGAATATATTGAATAAAAAATCTCGAACAGCCGACAGTGGGTGGCGTGTAAGCTTTGGACGGCCACGATAAAAGAATGGTTAGGACTGCTACGTCCTGGTGTTATGCTCTGGGTCAGAACGTGAGCCCAGACAACAGCTGTCTTAAGGTTATGTTGGTACACTGCAGTTGCTTCAGGCGAATGCTGGGATAATACGTTAAAATAGGCCGTGGCCTTCTCCTCACAGTTATGAGCCAGATGCTAATCTGCCATTGAAACCTTCGAAGGCTTTCATGTAGCAGGGACGCTTTAAGGCAGGAAGCGTGTGTGATTGGTTCGAGTAACTGCTTCAATGCTGTCCGCAAGCCCGGATGTCCATTGCGGCTGCAGACATGTGAGTGAATTTACTTCCTATAACCTCCATAACCTCCCATATGATGCGTGCTGGGCACCGCAGCTGTGTGTATTACAGGTCATCCTTTGTCTCTTACACGCAGGGGTGTCAAGCTTTGTAGGGCTTTTTAGAACTCTATCTTTGTTCAGTATAGTGAGAGTGTTAGCACATGGCTTAAATGCGGGAGTGACTGTTCGCCTCGCTGTGTCTGTCCAGCCACAGGCGGCGAAGCCTACGGTTGCGAGAACCCTCCTGAAATGAACTTTATATTGACACAGGTCAAGCCCCTCGCCCCCCCCCCCCCATAGACTCAGTAAACTACCCTCAAATTCAAATGTCCATAATAGAGAACATGGAATAAGAAATGGTTTGTTTTAGTATCGGTATTCCTTAGTAATTTAGGCATGTATGATTAACCCTTTAAAGACGAAGTGTGTCTATTTTATATAAGGACTCAGTGCGTACCGCGCTGTAAACACTCTCCACTTCGGTTATAATAAAAACCAACCTCTTAATGTTTTATAAGGCAAAAGTTGCTGTTTGTTCTGAGATCCGTACAAAACACATAAACGCAATGTGGGCACCACGTAGACTTTTTTAATGTTAAACCTGGTGGTATGTAAAGTTACCGCTAGGCTTTAAAAGGTTAATGCGGAATGAAAGTCAGTAAAGCTGAAGAAAGGTGAAAGTGACCATAAGGGACAAGACGGACGTGACTGCAATTGTCAGTGTCTCGCGAACAGACAGATTTACCAGGATGATATCTTAGTGTTTTAACTGCAGTAAGGGTGGCGGTGATGGCGACATTATAACAGGATGCCGACTTCTCTGACTGTATTGTCCTCCATCCATACTTGCCTCCTTCCCGGTAGAGTACGACAGTTCTGTTATCAGTGTGTGCATTTGTACCATACAGTAATCCAGTCTGGATGATCAGATTCTTATGAGATTTGATATGGAGTCATTCAGTCTACCCTTAAAAATAAAATTTCGTCGCAGTGTAATGTCCCCGGCTGTCTAGAGTTCGAATCCAAGCTTTGCCAACCGAAGATGGGAGACTATTTATTTTATATTTTATATCAATTGAATATCAATAGCTACTAACATATGGTGTTTGGGGACCCATATTTTTACAAGAAAGGAAAGAGAGATTTTGGCTCCATTTTCGGGATGACGTCGTGTGAACCCAAGTAAAAAAGAATGTTCAAAATTGTTAGTGTCAACCCGACTCTTGGGTTGAGAAGTGATGAGTCAGTCTGTAATCTACTGGCCGACGTGAACTGACTGGGGGAAATTAACAGCAGCCATAGGCCTGTGCCCTAGTGTGACGTTGCGGTGTGAGCCACTGCAAAGGCCGTGTTCCATTATACATCCGCCGTTTGACACAGCCAGTCGAAATTCAGCATTTAGTTTAGGACCGACTGACAAATCAGAACTAGAAAGACTGTCAGACCAAGTTTGGTTTCTAATTTCCAGGTATAGGATAAAATACGGAAGCTGCAGGAAACGCAGAAGAAGAAGAGCTGTCCAGCATTTTGGTATTCATAAAGAACAGATGTGTGTCGTCGTGTGCAATACGCGGGACCAAATTCAAACACAGAAGGATTATATTCGACAAATGGCAAATGTACATTGAGTTTGTGTATTGAAATTGGTGTTGAATTACATGAACAAGTAGTAGTATTCGTCAGTGCAACCAATGTTCCCTCTAAGCTGCGCGGGTGCGCGACCGCGCAGTGACTGAAATGCTACCGCGCACACAGAATTGTTGCCGCCAAGCTGGAATTTTCTTATTATACATATTACAAAGATATTTTAAAAGTGCCGCGCAGTCGTCAGGTTGTGTAAAAATGTTATGTTCAGAGCAGTGGCAGGTCCGCGCAGCTGTGAAAATAATTTGAGGGAACGCTGAGTGCAACATTATGTAACGGAGTTCCGACAGACGGTTAGTTTAATGTGTTCCATGTCCGTGCACTATATTATACAAAAACACTAATCACCAACAAATGCACAAAGAGAGTTTTTTCATCCATCATAACACATCCCTACATGTTTCGACCCTGCTGGGTCATCTTCACGGAGAACTTTTTTGTTACCGTTACACTAAGGTTGCACTTTATAGTTGAGTGAGAATGTGCTGTTGACCGTGTACTGCGTTGTTTTTTGAGGCGGGAACTGTCTGTGAACTCACTGCAGTGCAGTGCAAGCCGGGACCGCAGAGAGTTCACGCCTCCAAAAACAACGCAGTACACAGTCAAGAGCACATTCTCACTCAACTATAAAGTGCAACCTTAGAGCAACGTTAACAAAAAAGTTCTCCCTGAAGATGACCCAGCAGGGTCGAAACATGTAGGAGTGTGTTACAATTGATGATAAAGCTCTCTTTGTGCATTTGTTGGTGATTAGACGATTAGTTGTTAGAACTTCATGTACGGTGCATGAGTTACAGTCAGGTACTATACAAACGTGTTAGCACCTTCTGTAAACACAGACACGTAATCATCCTGGAGTGGAACACAGTGGGACTGGGAAGTTGGTCGGTGACGGTAGATTTTCATATATAGATCTGTATGTAACTGTGAAGACAGTTTTATTACACGTTGATATTGTTGTTAACACACATCTCACTTCTCCACGTGATTTTCCTACATGTCAATGCATATGGTCCAATGATCCACAGGTGTCACGACTGCGTTGGGGTAAAATGTTTTCGGTTGAACTTCTAACCTTCCTTAATGAACGTGGACCACGCCAGGTGCGTTTAGATGCCATTTGAACTATGATGACTTCTCATTTGTCCCGGATATGCTCTTAGATTTGCTGCCTAACTTCAACACATTTTAGAATATATGGATCAACATAATCTGCGCAATTAACAATATTTTTCGGCCTTGTTTTAAATATTTCCTTCCATTGGTACATTTATCGTCAAATACCGGCTCAAATTCGGTACTTCAAACAACCCCTGACCACGCAGTATCACAGATCGCCGTTTTTCTGTCGCGAATTCTGTCGGTGGAGCAGCTGTGTTTTGTCTCCGTATTATGGTTCCCGCCTCAGTGGTTAGAACGGTCTAGGTAGGCCAGCCAGTGAGAAAGGGCTCGTTGTCTTCATATCCGGTATCTTTTTCAGTGCTGTATTCCGGTACTGTGTGTTACAGTATCGCTCCGTATTAGGGAGGTCCCGATTTTATATCCTGGCCCAGAGACAGCCTATCCTGCCAGACGCTTTCGTGGTTTTCCTCATTCCTTTTTAGGGAAATGCCAGTATAGTAATTTAAATAAGGCTACTACCGTGTCTTTCCGCATTTTTTCAATTCATTCGTCTTTGCATTCGACGCTGTATGATCAGAATTTCTGGAAACAAACAGTAGATGAGTAAATAAATTAATAAATTCATAATTTCATGATTTCAGGCTTCTATCGTGATATTGTTGAGATCTGCGCTCTTCTGGAGTGTTACGCAGCGTCGAATGGTTATCCTTTACCGACGTTTCGGGACAACGTATCGGTCCCATATTCAACGATCTTTATTCTTGAATTTCTTGACCCTTGAAGATGGGACCGACACGTTGTCCCGAAACGTCGGTAAAGGATTACTGCTCGACACTATGTAATACCCCAGAAGAGCGCAGATCTTACTAAATTCATAACCGAGTCCTTGTGCGTCATTCCTGACGCGTGAAGTGTGATATGCATTTCATTATGCGTTGCCACGTGACCAAGTAATCTGCCTTATATAATACCCTTCTTATGAGTCACAGCGTCCTTAGCATGGAAACCGTTGTTACCGAGTTGTTCTCATGTGGAGGTACGTGCGGAGGCCAAAGAAACAATAGAGCAGAAGCCGTGAAGAAGCGCGTGAATCTTGTATTTTCCCGTCATAGACGAACGGCTCAGAAACTGCACGTCTGCTGCTAAGGTACCGTTCGACTTGGAATTTCTTCCGCTGTACCTTTCAATTCCAAGTCGTCTGATCGGTTATCAGTTCTTGCTAAAATTCTGGCTTCACTGATTATTGCTTTATGCACCCCGGGAATAGCTCCTGCTGATTTTCTAAACCCTGGACAGCTAAAGAAACGGTGGTGGTTTGTATGGCGGGAATTTTTTTTTTCTGCGGCGGAACTCTTACACCCCTTCACCACGTCGAACACACAAAAAATAGGGCTTCTCCCTTTCATGGTTTTAACCTGTCAGGTTGGGTTCTTAGTCCGAGACTTCAGAATCGGAAGTTTACAAGAATACGCCATGAAGGTAATGTTGGGGGGGGGAGCATGTTGTTTAACGACGTTGTCAGTCCCTGCGATTCTATAGTGTCGTTGATGGATGAATGAATGAGATATGAGTATGGCGCACCGGTGAACTGATACCGACAGGGGAAAACCGAAGTATGCGGAGAAAAAACCCTGTGACGAGAAGCAAGTTGCATCCTGAAAGCCCACAAATATTAGGCTCGACTGTACAAAAGTCACTCGCCCGGGCGACCTGACATCCGGGATGTGTGCACCCCTGAATTGAGGTATTTATATTTGGAGCCACAAGGATTGAGATGGGCGGTTCATACGGTACGTATGGTGGAGATGAAAAACTGTGAAAAAATTATTAGGAAATGTGAAAGGAACGGATCACGTGGGAGACTTGGGTGGAAGAATAATTGATATTACAGAAATAAGGTTTGATATGGAACGGTTGACGCCCTGTCAACGGACTGGCCTCGAGGGTGTGTGATCAGTTCAAAGCAACGCCGTCTTTATGCCTCTACTTAGCAGTTCTGTGGTGCAGGCAGCATGGCAGCGTCTCCTTGAGGATGTTTAGTCAACACAGTCGTACGTATTCAAACCAAAATATTTGTCCTCTTCGTGTGCAATGTGATTTCCGTATCTATCACTACAACTTGAATTTCAGTAATTTTTCTCTTTGTCGCGTTCTGCACGTGTGATGTAAGTAACGAAGTTTTTGTAGGCAGTGACCTTGTTGACAGTTACCATTTTGTGAGGCTGTGATCATTACAGTGGTGGCAGGTGTAGCGTAGTCGGTGTAGCGAATCGCTACGGGCTGGTCAGTCCGGGGATCGAACCCCGGTGAGGGAGGGCCCGATTTTCTGTAGCCGTCCAGTCCGGCCCTGGGGCCCACCTTGCCCCGTGTACAGTGAACACCGGGCCTCTTACTCGAGGGTAAAGCGGCCGGAGCGTAACGTTAACCACCCACCTCGGTGTAGAGTAGAGCTGTACCCTTGCTCCCCCTCTGGGCCTTCATACCCTCTTATAGGGCGAATTTTCGTTTTCTTTTTACCCATTCATTACAGGTGCTGTTATTGTTACACATGTTACCTGCAATCACAGTGTTACGCTGTGTAAATGTATTGCACATTTGGTCTTGGTGACTAGGCTGCGTCATATTTGCAGAATTATTTAAAACTTGTAATGTTGCATGTTTCTGGAAACTCCTGCTCGTGAAACTTTACGGTATCCGAACGTCTACGCGTCTTTGGTATAAATCCACGTGTCGAAAGCACCAGACTCGGGATTTTCTTTTAATACAGTGTTTGTTCGCCTGTTTTAAACGTCGAATCTGTATCTTTTTTTTTTTAATTTTCTCATTAAATGTTACTCGTGACGTATTTAGAATCAAGACTGCAGATGTATATATTGGCCTTCTACTGTAGTAAATTTCGGTCTCTAACAGAAATGAGTACCAGGAATATTTCCTGGGGGGTAAAGGCGGCCGGTGCGTATGACTGACAACCAACCACCTTCATGTGCCGATTGTCTAGAAATCTGGGAGCCTCGACCTCCTGGAACCCTCAGGGCCTCTCCAGGCCTGTAATGGGACTGCTTTACCTTTACTGTAGTAAATTTATGAAGTACTCTTAACTGCCTTATCACGTTTCATGTTCCTATTTGTTTATTTGACGGCAAGTGTTTTCTGTGCCTACGTATGCGTCATCAGTGTCTAGCTATACTGTAGCTGCACTGTTCTGCAGAACCCGTTCCGCCAGAAATCGTGGAATAAAATAAATTGAAGTACCGCAAAAAATTTTCGAAAATCCCGCGAAATATGATGGGATTTTTTGTTGTTCAACTTGCAGTATTGGAGTAATATCCGTGGGCTACAAATCACAGAAAAAAAAATGTTATACTTGTACTATACATTTTCATTGTTCGTTCTGTGTTTTGAATTTCATATTGCCAGCATGTGAACCAAATTTTGCCGAAGGTTCCTGCACCACATAAAAGGCTGAGCAGCCTTGCATTGCGCCTGCCCAAATCCCGCGTTAGCACGTGATGAGGAACGTAAGCTTGGTTCCATACAGTTGTGTCGGCTTGCCCAGACAGTTATTCTCATAGCCACCTCACGAGTGCAAATGTAAATATTTGTGTCTAGACACTGAATTCGTATTTGTGTTGAAGTTACCGGTAATAACCTGTAACACCGGTGTGTACGTTTTAACACAGTGAACGAGTCTGTCTTTTGCGGTTGCTTACGTGCGTGATTAATATCATGTCTGAGTGCTTTTGATTCTGCAGGGCAGCACCGGCATTCGGCGTTATTAACCTTTTAAAGCCTAGCGGTAACTTTACGTACCACCAGGTTTAACATTAAAAAACTCTACGTGGTGCCCACATTGCGTTTATGTGTTTTGTACGGATCTCAGAACAAACAGCAACTTTTGCCTTATAAAGCATTAGGAGATTGGTTTTTATAACCGAAGTGGAGAGTGTTTACAGCGCGGTACGCACTGAGTCCGTATATAAAACAGATACGCTTCGTCTTTAAAGGGTTAAAGTTAAGTTAGTGTGATGGAGCTTGGATTATTTTGCAAAACACGAGATTTCATTGCCTTCGAAAAGTCTCCTACGTCCGCTTTCGGAGTACACCGATTAGGTTTTAAAGAAAATACAAGACTAGATCGTTTTTATAGCCTTTGGTTGCTTCCAATTCATAGTACGAGGGACAAACATTTGGAACTTCGGTCAATTTTTGAGATAGTGGGAAGACAAGATAGCATAGTCGGTATAGTGACTAGGCTATTTGCTGGACGGTCAGGGGTTTGAAACGCAATAGTGGCAAAAGGGTTTTCTCTTCCCCAAAGCGTTTAGACCGGCTGTGGGGCCCACCCAACCTCCTGTTCAACAGGTACCAGGATTCCTTCGCCGGGGTAAAGTGGTCGGAGTGTGAATGTAATCGCTCACCTCCATCTAATGCCGAGCTTTAGTGGAGCCTATATCATCTTATCTGCCCGTAAATGCTTTTATGGCTTGGACAGGGAAGCTGCCTTTTATTTCAACTTAAAGTGTCCGTATTTGGCGCCAGAGCCCTTGTGTACTGTGTACCTATGTCCCAGTTTATTCTGAAAAAAGAAGAGTAACAGTGGTAACCATATGTACTACGTACCGTAACATTATTCTCACAATATCGATTGTTTCCCTAAACATCATTAACTGGTTATTCTTTGTTGTGTAGTTGGAGTTTGTTCTCTGTGAGGTAGGAGCTGAATTGTTATAATATCATATTCGTGTTACGTAATGTATATGACTCGTTCTTCGGGATGATTATCGCCTTTCTTATACAGTGTACTTTACCCAGAGCATTTTATCAAATCTAGTGTAAAGCTGCCAACAGTACAGCTTTATTGCCGGTGGCAGTCGTTATCAAGCCCTTTATGGCGCGGTAACGTGATAATTTTAGACGCAGGTATGGCGATGTGAGAATAAATACGAAACTTTAACGTCAGCCTGTAACGAGAGGCTAACAAATATAAAATGTACGCCACATTATTTCAATCCACTTTATACGACGTCGTCGTCTCGGAATTCCTTTTTAATTATACCAGTATCTGTACCTTTCTGCAGTTCAGCCAACGTAAAGCCTGTGTGATTCAAAAATTACAGCAGGTATTACGTAGTTGGGTCGTAAGGAAATCTTGCTTGTTTAGTAGACACGAAACAAAGCAGTTGCAGTTCCATTTCGTATTTATTTCAAGAGGGACGTGTCCTCTGAAAGACACATCCCCCTGTGCTACAAACATATTAGTTGATGAATAGTGTTGCCTCACAGAATCTAATTATACAGTTAAACGCACCTACATTTATCCCAGCAACAGAGTTTGTTTCGAAATATTCCAGGCTGTAGGTGTAACGTGTGAACATGAGCCATATATCACTAGAATGACGTGTTAGTGTGAACGCAGTCTTCGTATAAGAATGTTATTGCTCGCTAATGACGAAAGAATAAAACGCCTTGGAGTGTGTTTATTGAGAGTAGTAGTCAACTGTTGGTATTTGGTCTTCCACCAGCAGATTTGTAAAGGAAACAGCTTTAAGGGCATGGTGTCATCGTAATGCTGAAATGCCGAAATGTCAGGGTTATGACTGTAGCCAGATTTTGGGGCAGAGACTGTTGTACGGTTTCCAGTACCAGCCAGCATATGGCAAAGTACAACCGGTTCATTTACCATAGTTTGATAGAGGATATCTCGACCTGTGAACCAACAGTTTTGTCCTTTTCCTAGTAATGGAGCACCGGTGGAACGAAATTGGCAGGGGAAAAACGAAGTACTCGGAGAAAAACCTGTCCCAGTGCCACTTTGTCCACCACAAACCCCACATGGACTGACCCGGGATCGAACCCGGGCCTCCGCGGTGGGAGGGCGGCGGCTAGCCGCCTGAGCCATGGCACGGCCAACCAACAGTTACGGGCCGTTTACATGTCAATGCGTTTTTCGACAAAGTGCGTGCCCTCTATGAGATACTAACCGCATCCGTAAATATTATTTAGATAAATTTCAGGTTTAAAAAATACGAGAATAAGTTTTCCGTAATTGAATGCCATGCCGTCGTATTTATTAGAATTGCAGTGATTGATATAATGTTAATAGAGGGTCATCATTTTTTTATCTGACAAGTGTTGGTTGTTGCTTCATGTTGGCTCGTTTATTGTATTACCGTAGCCCACTCAGCCGACCGCCCACGCCTGTGACAGAGTAGCGGTTGCAAGTGAGAAACGGTATTTGTCAGATTAAAAAAAAAAAAGGATCCGTATCCGTGGTACAGATGAAACGACCAATGAGGTGCGGAAACCCGCAAACCCCACTTCTGGCAAATACGTATTCCTGTTCGCGTGTACAGCGCCGTGCAGACAAGCAAACCAGTGAAACATGGAGTTGGTGTTACGCCTGACGGGGCCCACTGACACAGCCAGTCGGCTGAAGCATCATAACGTTCCCATCTCCTTCCTTCCCTGCTTGGTGGCGCGACGTCACCAGCCCAACAGCTGTCCCCACTTTATCCAAAAGGTGGTTTTGACACTCGTAAAATAACACACATATTATACCGACAACAACATACTATTACTATCCAGTGTTTCAGGCTAAACGCGTTGAGAGTTGACACATACCCGCTCCCCTTCCACCTCCTCCGTCCGCCTACGTAGTTCGTTGTGCGCATCGCGTTCATTCACTTGCTGGGCACTGTACATCTGGTGCAGAACTGCATGACGCTTTCTTTTCCGAGCTATTGAATATTAATTACACATGACAGCAGGTAGAGTGGATATTTAACGACTGACGTAAACACACACCCAAACTGTGGAAATTAGGACGAAACAAATGTTGTAATTTTAGTGGAGTGGCTGTGTAACGACTCGTCTAGTTGCACACAACTGGTGGTGGTACTTATAGTACGGAGTATGTGATATATATATATATGTATATATATATACACAGGGTGGTTTAGGACAGTTATATTAATACATCAACACGAAGAAGTATTTTATTTCCCGTAAATATTTAATCATAATGAAGTACATTTTATTTATTTATTTATTTATTTATTTATTTATTGAGTCATTATAATACAGGTAGTGCTGCGCCTGCTGACACCAGGTTTTTCGCAGCGCGCAACCCGTTCCATCTTACAAAGGGTACTACTAACCTACTATGTATATTAGAGTTTACATATTTCCTAATACTTCCTCCTCAACTTCTGGTTGTTTTGTGTGGTGCTCTCACTTACACCTGACTGTACAAAACTGTACCTAGCTGTATGAAGTATGTTATACCTAACCTAACCACAAATGTAAAGGCTTCTCTACCTTCCAAGACATATATGATTGATTCCCTGAGGATGGCCAGGATTGGTCGAAACATGTGGGAAACAATAGTAAAAACTGTTTTATACTATATTGTGTACTGTGTTAGTTCTATTGTGATAAATAACAGCGACACTTCCACATACATGCCTTCCGGCCGCACTATGGCCCTGGGGTCTACTCAGCCTGTAACAGAAATGAATACCAGGATTATTTCGTGGGGGTAAATGCAGCCGGTAACTAGGGCTGACAACTTTACCACCTTCATGTGCCGATTGTCTAAAAATCTGGGAACCTCACCCTCATGCAACCGTAAGGGCCTGTCCAGGCCTGTAATGGGATAGCTCTACATTTTTTTTACACATACATTTACGTTAATTTAGTTTTAGTGGCTGGTGTACGGTAGGTTAGAGATTTAATACATTTGTAACACATGTCCTCCACAAAACTGAGTATGTTTTGCCTTCTTAATACAGTATTATAATTTAATATCGGTAATCCCGCAGCTGTTAACAGCCTCGCGATACTGACCTGCGATGCATCGCTAGTAGTTTGATGCCCTAGCATTTAAAATGGGCTGTTTGCAGGTAGAAATTGTATTGGTGTGTGAAAACTTTGTTTAAATTATATGCAGAGACATCGACGATGCTGAATCGATTATGGAAAATAAAACTGGAGAGTCAGCTATATTCTTCTTGTGGAAAGATTTTAAAGGCGAATCCAGAATGGTACAAATTATTTAGCTGTTGCCAAGGAGGATGAGATGGGCAGGGCATGTGGCAAGTATGGTGGAGAAGAAAAATGCATACAGGATTTTGGTGAGGAAATCGGAAGGAAAGAGATCACTTGGAAGATATAGTGGTGCATGGGTGAATAATATTAAAAAAGGTAAATTAAAGAAAAGTTTTGAGAGAGCGCGGATTGGATTAATTTGTCACAGGATAAGGACAAGTGGTAGAAGGTGTTGTGTACGCGGTGATGAACCTTCGACGTGCATAAAATGTGGGGACTTTCTTGACTAGCTGAGGAACCGGTAGCTTCTGAAGCAGGACCTTACTCATTAAATTGTTATTTTATGTTGTACTGATACGTAGAAGGTTGAGGTCTTGTGGGATTCTACGCCTTGTCAGATGGTAAAAGAGTGGCTGCTTGACCCTGAAGATGAAAGTATTACGATCCTTCGAAACGTCGGTAACTGTTTACCAGTCGACGCGGCGTAACATCACAGATGATCCGAATCTTCAGCAACACCGCTGTGATAACCTCAAATCTCGCACTGAAAGTCCTGGCTAATGCGAAGGCAGCGTTCAGTATATACGTTTCCGTGCAGACCGTACACCACGTTCGAGTGCTGCAGGGTTCCGGCTGTCGTCATGCTCTGACTGTATATTTTTGCTATGGATTGTAAGATGCTGTTTGATTAGTGTGGGTATTTGGAAAAGAGCCCATCCTCTGTCTCGCCGCCTGCGCTGCGCCCAATCTGCCGGGCTAAGTGAGTATCCGTTGTTGTACAGTTCGAAGCGTTGCGGACAGATGGCAGGCTGCAAGTTGAAGGAGGGCAAGTGTGGAGAGTTTAAGGATAAATTACTGGAGCAAGAAGAGAGACAGAGAGATATATACGGTCGATATCCTTTCTCAAAGAAGTTCTTTAACGGCATCAAGAACGAATGTGGTGAGGAGAGTCAACAGTGACATTCTTGCCCACAAGTAATGAACTTCTGTTACACAGCGCGTTTGCCAGGAAACTTCTGGTGCTCACGAAACATTTATCAATTTGTTAAGAATGCTTTTTCATAGATTCTTTGTCTTAAATGTGAGTTTTTGTCGCATGTTGGCGAGGTGTTACTTTCTCACAGCGATGTGGTTGAAGGTTCAAGCGCTATGGTACATGAAGCCACTTGATTGGTAAACAGCTACGTTTCGGAATCTATTCCTGCCTCCATCTTCAAGGTGGTCTACCTCAGAAACGTTCGTACGTGTGTACCAATCTACACGGCATCACATCCCTGATAGCTGGAACCTGTTTTTATATGTTCAGTTCTTAAAAGGAAACTGATCTAATACATGACACTGTATCGGGAAAATCTACCGGCAGTATCCGATATACCGACGAGTCCGTTGCTCGGGTCTCATTCAAGGCCGACCGTCCGCCACTGTCTCACTTCCTGTTTTAACGTTCCTTGCAGCAACATGACGTTCTAGATCGCTAATGCTGGGCTAAGTTTCCTGTTATGGCCAGGCGTAATATGCCCGTAATAACTCGCTTAATGTTGGTAGTATTCGTCAGCCTTGTGCCAAAAGGGCGTGATTAAAGGGAAGAAATTGTAAAGCATAAATATCGGGGTCAAAGTAAATGAGTTTATAAGAAGATATGTCAAGCTAATCTGTGTAACGTTCTAGGAGGATTGCAGCAAGAGAAGAAATGTGGTTTGTTGAAACAGGGTATTTTTAACAAAACCATAATTTCTCTGCGCATTCATCTTTCTGTCTTGAATAACCGCGAAAGGTACATAAGCTCCCGCCAGATAGGCTCAAAGAATCGTAGCAAATTCTGGGCTAATTATTGCACTTCATGCAAAACGATTTGCGAAAACCAAAATACCAGGTTTCAAATTTTGTTTAAGGATAGAGCGGAAATTCGAAATCGATTGCCCTTTAACAAATATTCTGTTGAGTGTAAGACACGGATGGATTGATCACTTTTCGAAAAATGGAACACGAAGCTGTATAAAACAAATATTGAAGTACATACCAGAAGGGATAGGGGAGATATGTGAAGACACGTAAGGACAAGAATAGATCTGTCATTGGCATTTTGAAGCCGAAGCGTGCCAAGGGAACTGACTTGAGACCAGGGCTGTGGAGTCGGTACACAAAAGCTCCGACTCCCGACTCCTCGATTTTTAAAACTCCGATTCCTTCATAAAAGCTCAATACTAATTAATAATGGTAAACCTATAAGACATTTCATCACCACCACGTGAATCATCAGGCTACTTTTTTGACTTATAACCTGTATTTAAGTATAAGTCTAATGGTTACTGCAGCTATCAGGGCTCTGGAGTTGGAGTATCTAGATAAGATTTTAGATTGAGGTCGGTGTCGGAGTCGTCCGTACATTTTTACCGACTCCGACTTCGACTCCACCTAAAATTCCTTCCGACTCCGACTCCACAGCCCAGCTTGTAACGCCGAAGGAGATACTGTGTGGGCTGTACTCGTAAGTACTTATATAATGTGTCGGTGTATATCCGTGTCTGTGTTCGAGTACGATATGTACAGATGGTATTTACGTATACATGAAGTTCCAACATTTACTAGACAAAACTGAATAATATTAACGTACATTGTTATTATAATATGTAGAAGTTAACAGTAGACCCTTACAATATCACAAAAGAAGTGTCCACAGTTTACAAATCAGTAAAAGGAAAGAAGTTGAAAAGTTTTTATGAGGCTACGTGAACATAGACCTAATAAGAGTACCAAAAATTTCGGAGTGTTAGGTTAGTTAATCAGTACACGTCGCAAGGAATCTATGGTGTCTAAGGTGACCGTAAGGCTGAAATGGCTGGTCCACACAGGGGAAACAGTAAGTGCGCGCAGTGTGCAACGTTCCCTCTAATTTTTTTTTACAGCTGCGCGTACCTGCTACTGCTCTGAGCAGAAAATTTTTACACGACCTGACGATTGCGGGGCACTTTCAAAGTTTTTTGTAATATGCATAATAAGAATATTTACAATGAAAACTGAAAAACTGCAGCTGCGTGGCAACAATGCAGTGTGCGCGGAAGCATTTCAGTTACTGTGCGGCCGCGCACCCGCGCAACTTAGAGGGAACTTCGGCAGTCTGTGTAATTTATTCATGGTTGTGTTGAGACCATGGTGCGCATGTTTGTACGAAATGTTGAGAAAGTTTTTGACAATTAAATTTACTCGTACAAACACCACCCACCTTTATCGCAGTGGGTGTGACAGTTGTTATTACGTACGCCTTTTGACGTCTGTGCTAGCGTCGTGCCATCGTCAGTGTCACCTTTGATAACTAGGTTTTCTACGTATTTGTGGTGTCATTAACGCGCTACCCGATAGTCTGATGGGTAGAAAAACCTGTCTAGCAAAGTTGACACTGTTATGACGCCAGCATAGGCGTCGGAAGGAGTATGTCATAACAATGCTTGTGACATACTTTGCGATAAATGTAGTTAGTATATGATAAGAATAAAATTAATTACCAAAACCACGGGGTACACACAACATGAAGTCTGGTTTGTGTGTGTTTTCAAGATACAAGCATTCTTGAAGAGTTACTAACAATGTGTGGATTGGTTCCTGTCACGCACTTTATCACGTGTTAGTCGTGGAAACGATCCTGACACCCCCTGAGTAGCGAATATCCAAGGCGGGTGTGTGGGGAGGTATGTAGCGGGTTTACCATGTGTAATTAATGGGCGCTTGTCCTGTATCTGAAGCATGCGGTCAGATTAGTCGAATGGCCGCTTCTAGAACACTGACAGTAGCGTCGTGTTGAGGCATGCGGTTTTCTTTCATTATTGACAGTGACGTGTTGAGGTATGCACCTTTCTTGGGCATTGACAGTGACGTGTTGAGGTAATCACTTTTCTTGGGCATTGGCAGTGACGTGTTAAGGCATGCGCTTTTCTTTCATCATGGACAGTGACGTGTTGAGGTATGCACTTTTCTTGGGCATTGACAGTGACGTGTTGAGGTAATCACTTTTCTTGGGCATTGACAGTGACGTGTTGAGGTAATCACATTTCTTGGGCATTGACAGTGACGTATTAAGGCATGCGCGTGTCTTTCATCATTAACGGTGACGTGTTGAGGTATGCACTTTTCTTGGGCATTGACAGTGACGTCTTAAGGCATGCACTTTTCTCTGATCATTGACAGTGACATCGTATTGAATTGCAGAAAAAAAATCGTCTTTAGTGTTAGTGGGAGAAGTTTTGATTCTAGATATCTTTTTTTGCAAGTTTCAGTTCTGAAAACCCATCGCTTCAAATTGTGTAATTTTGCCTACAGCAGGATTTGATATAAGGGCAGCTTTTAACTGCGTGCTCTATCAGTCGCATCATTTACTGCAGCTCTGCTGCTGACTCGCCGCCAGAATATATTTTGTGTGACGGTGATTTCAGATATTTAATACACCCCTTGGAAGGGGATCGGCTCGTCACAAGACCTGTATCTACACAGAATTACACAGCGCGCAGTGGTGCTTCATGCTACATTCGAAGTCTTGATCCCGCTGTTCGAGCTGTTAAATAACTGACCTTAGACGGCATGGTTGCCGTTGCAATTGTCACGTGCCGCGCCATAGCAGTGTACTGCCACTATGAATTCTGCTTTTGGGGGGAGAGTTCAAGATCAAATAACAAAATACGGAATAGCTGCAACTAGTATTTAAGGCAGTTTATTTGATATTTCAGATGTATGCCCTATTTTAAGTGTCGTGTGGAATTATTTGTGGCATATATTTGTGTTAGTGTACAAATGAAGATAAAGGCATTGTTAATTCCAGTAACCAGCAGATGTTCGATGCATTATAATACGATGATATAATAGCCCCTGAAGATGTTGTGTTTTGGGTTTTGAGGACCCTGTTGTTTCCATCTTCAGGGTCTCGTCTACCCTGTAGATAGAGGTAGCAGATATATCCAAAATGTTGGTACCTATCTACACGGCGTCACATCCTAGAAGACAGCAATCTTCATAATTATCTATGTGGGAACCTCAGATCTCACATAATAGGTCGTGTGCATTTATCTCTTGTTATAAGTTCAAATCATGGAAATTGTGGAACCAGGTTTTTGAACACGTACCTCGTACATATGCATTTGTTACAGAGCACGTGAACTTCGTACATAGTTTTATCTGCCGCCATCTTCTTGGTGACTTATGGGGGGACCAGCTGTGTGTTTTCAAAAAGAGAATAACGACGAGACGGATGGGATCAACGTTTTGTGTGTCACAAGTTCGAAGACCACCTACAGTGACAGTTACGGAAGTAGAATATTGGTATTCATGTGGTAATTTGCCCACATCTTACGCGGCATTAGACGTACTGTATATCACAGCGTGAACGTAGAAAGTGGGAATTTTATTCTGAACACATTGATTTCGTAACATTGAGGAATGTAACTGGTTGATGGATATGGTAGGCATCTGTATGTCTTATTCATATTGACTAACATGAAAACCATTGAAATTTCAAGAGGAACTTGTTACGGTTATCAGTGTTGTACCTGGTTTGTGTGTACCAGTGTTGGCCAGAAAATATGCTTACAGAACATACGGTTTGGGTTGTTAAATTTCACCTCTAATAGGGGGGAGTTCAATACTAGTTGTGCTGAACTCCTCCACTACTTTTCCACATAGTCCCCGCCACAAGTTAGGCGTGTTTCATTTCGAGCGTCGAGCTACTCTGTTTCCTGTTGATATCGGTCTGCGTACTGTGTTATCACCCATCGCGTCGCATTTGTTTCCGCCTCGCGATTGTCTTTAAATTTGTGACTAGTGAATGTTTCTTCAGCGCTGGAAACAGAAGCTAATTGCTGGGCTACGAATTTCTTTCTCATAATCTCGATCAGTGTGGGTTCCTTAGTTACGAAATTATGCGACACAAACTTATTTCATGACCGGCCGTTCTACTTATTTATTGTGATCAGCTTTTATAAACTGTAGCTTTTGACTACGTTGAAGTCAGGATTTCACTAAATTTGCACGTTGTGAATTTTAAAAGACAGCTGTCTTCTTTGTTAATATACTAAAACTCTTATAAAAGCGATATTTACCAAACTATAGCGTTATGGAGTTACCAAAAAAGTTGATATTGCAATACCGACTCAGCATACATTCCAGTGCCGTATACGTATTGCTGCCATCTTCTGCTCCTATTCGTAACAGTTTGTTTTTTTGTGCACCATGTACGTGATGTTCAGAAATGTAAGGCTTTAGACACTATGCATCCTCTAGTGTAATACTTGAAAGTAATTTTTTTATGCCCTGTTACTAATTATCGCGCGAATAATAGTATGTGTGGGGTTTCCCCAAGCGATGGCTGTGTCGGCAAATAGGTGGATGGATTAAGCAGGGTTACATGTAAAGTGGCCGATCCCAGTGGCCGCGCGGTCTAAGGCGTAGGTCTGTGGCCGAGCGCTTGCTGGGATTGTGGTTCGAATCCCACCGGGGGCATGTATGTTTGTCTCTTGTGAGTGTTTGTATTGTCAGGTAGAGGTCTCTGCGACGGGCCGATCCCTCGTCCAGAGGAGTCCTACCGACTGTGGTGTGTGTCTGAGTGTGATCAAGTGAAAATAAACAACCTTGACACCTACTGTGAGTAGGCAGAAGAGGTAAGGTCTACTACATGTAAAATGTTCTCTTTGTTGTTGATACGAACACATCTTTGCGTCCAGAATTTATGAGGATGGCAAATTCTGGGTGCAGTGGCTTTGCGATATGTGGTAAGCTGGCCAGGTAGGGCAGGTCGAAGTCTGGAAAGGTTTAAATTAAAACAGAATCACCCAACTATGTTTAGATGAAGCAGACTTCGAACTGTTAACGAAGCGAAAGGTATACGTCCGTATGCTTCTTGAGTGGTTGTAAATTATAAATGCCATAACATTTGTTGTTCTAGTTTTGTTTCTTGGTTCTGGAGATTAGAAAAGTGATGGTGGCTGTGGGGTGAGTGGTTTTAGTCGTTCTGTGCGTTGAATTGGTCAGTTCCGCCTCTGGGTACAAAAGTTTCGAAGAAAAGTTTCCAGGTTTCGTTTATGAATTTTATATGTACGGTCTGTCAGTTCCGTATTTCTGTTAGTGACTAACTGAAGTTCAGAATAGATGCCAAATTAGCTGGTTTCCCAACCATGCTGCGTTTTGAATGCAGTTATATTCGTTATCTCTCTGTTAGAGTTGCTCGACGGTGGTGGAATGGATGCTCATGAATGAACTGTGAAGGTATTTTTAAATGATTGGCAGTGGGCAGAAAACTGTGTTAGGTCTCTCCAAATACAGTTTTGTCAATATGTTACTGTCATGTACCTGTGTCTTCTTGAGGGGAAGTCTACTGTACATCGACTGTACAAAAGAAACCATTTAATTAATATGGCTGAAGAACCACGTGACTTTGACGTTAGAATAGATTAGAATATAATATAATAGAATAGAGGAGATTATAAAATGGATTTGGGCCCTTAAAGGCCCGATGCGCGCAGGCCTTTTTAATAGGCCTCTGTGCCCCTTAAAATGCAGATGGTTTCTTAGAGTGTTGTGGCCCAACGTAAGGCCACAAACCCTCTAAGTTTGACGTAACATAAAATTATATCACGTACAGGTTCGGACCCAATAAACATATAAAATTAATGGCCGAGACCACCCTTACTAAATACCTTTAGGTTCCCCGTACGGAGCCCCTGTAAAATACTTTTGCGACAGTTTATTCCTACGTGTATTTTCCACAGTGGCAAAATTGTTTTTCTAGTTCAACTTGAACCCCTTTGAAGTTCCGTCTTTACTGTATACACCGCCAGATTAAACACCGAAAATCTCTGCATATTGTGCGTTGTGTTTCAAGTAATGCCTGCAGCTTTCTGATTGTGTGTGTGTGTTTGCGTGCGTGCGTGCAGCCACTCTCCGACTTGCGACCATCCCACGTAAGACCAGCCGAAGTTACGACCAACATTTCCTTAAGAAAATTTAAAGTCAGACTACTATAAAAATGACTTTAAAATCTCATTTAGAACTACATTTCGAATTTCGCGCGCAAAGTGTCGATTGTCACAACACAGACTCTGTTCTTGTTATTTTGCAAGAGGAAGATTACCTGCTTGAATTCCCGTCTGCTTGCTGGAGGATGTCCAGTCCACCTTGTGTCGTATTTCCTACTTACGACTGGGTGTTCGGAACGTAATCCTGTTCGTATACAGTCGAACTCGGTTATAACGTCATGGAACGCACTGCATATTTTGTGTCGTTATAAACGAGTGTTGTTCTAACCGAGGAGTATAATGTTGTGGTTAACGGTGAGGCATTAATTGGTACCACACAATATCTGACGCATTACGCGAAGTGTCGCATAAACCGATGTCGTTGTAACCGAGTTCGATTATATATATTATATATGTAATATATTGTATATATTATATATATACACTCATGTTTCAGCAGTATGTTCAGAAGCATTTCTTCATGATGTGCTGGTAAACAGTATAGTAGTAGTTTTTTTTTTGCTTATGGCTCAGATATTTTCTTACTGTTAAACTCTTAGTGTTAGTGTATTTATCATCTAGTGACTTCAGTAGGTCAGTGTTAGTGTATTTATCATCAAGTGACTTCAGTAGGTCAGTGTTAATTTATCATCTAGTGACTTCAGTAGGTCAGTGTTAGTTTATTTATCACCTAGTGACTTCAGTAGGTCAGTGTTAGTGTATTTATCATCTAGTGACTTCTGTAGGTCAGCGTTAGTGTATTTATCATCTAGTGACTTCAGTAGGTCTGTCTGGATGACTTCTGAGACATGTTTTACACTTACGTCCGCAGTTCACAGAAAGGTTTTCAGTTATGATGTACAGGACAATGCGAAAGAGGACAGCCAGTGTCTCAAGACATTGACAAGAACTGTGTGTCTGCTGCTGGCCAGCCGGCAGTGCCGTTTGGCAGTCACTGTGACAAACAACGCAACGTCAAATAAAAGAAAAACGAAATGCTCATGCCTCGCGCATGCAGGCCAGCATGCTTGGAATCCAGATAGGCGCTTTTTACTGCGTAATTATTTCCAGGCTATTATGAATTAGGCTGTTCCAGTCCTTATGAATAGCCGTTTATTTAGTATTGGCTCAAAGCAATACGGAACGTTCCGTGTTATTTATCGACGACCTGTGAAGGTGATGTGCCGTCCAATGATGTGGGAAGTTGAACATGAATGGTTAGGTAATGATTTTAAAGAAACAAAGTCAGTAGATGTGGATTGGTTTCGTATGGCTCAGGGCAGGGCGTGTTTAATACATTTTTGGTTGCAATGCAAAAATAAATGTTGGGGTCCTGCCCACGCGCAGTCTTAGACAGTGTAGTTAGAGCACAAGATTTGAATGAAAGTTGTGAAATAATGGTACATTTGGCACAACATCTGCAATACGGTCAGCTGTTCCGAGGTCTCCATGTAACTGCGTAGACTGGGTTAGTTTCAAAACGGTCCAGGCTCAGAGCTTTGTGTAGTGGCGGTCCTTGTGAATACAGTAATGCCCCTTTTGGCCCTTAAAAAGGATTAGGGAATTTAGTGACTGTCTGAGAGACTGGTAGCTTTTCAAGAATTACTCTGCTGCATTGAGTTAGCAGCATTATATATTATTTTATTTAAAAGGATAAATCTGTCAAAAATACAAAAATGTCTTGATGGCAGACATCTCGTTATGTTTCATAAGTTAATAATATGTGGTGGGGTATAACCCAACTCTTTTATTATAAAACAGTACTTTTGTTTTTATAAAATATAATTTTTTTGTGTAATAAAGGCAGTTTTATTAGACTGCAGCATCTGTTATATTATTAAGATGGGTATAGAAGGCCGTTATTTTCAGGGGTCTACAATTTTTCCAAAAATTTGTAAGACACCTCAAAATTGTAGGCACCAGATGGATGACATAAAGCACGTTCCATACTCAGAACCCGCAAGTATTAGGCGCCCCATACAAAATTTATTCGCCTGGAATTTGTGCACCCCTGTTTTATATGCCAGTGGAAGTGATTCGCGATCGTGTAGATTCAAGGAATTCACAACATCAACAATCAGTGTAATATTTTACTGGCTTTATTAAAAGAGGCAATAAAACAAGATTCTGTGGATGCCAGTGGATCCAGAAGTTTTGTGGATTTTAACATCAATAGCAGGAGACTTGTATGTGCCATCCTGTTAATATTACTGCAAAATCTGGATTCTTTTAGAGGTCTTGCTGCAGAAAAGAAGAAATTTGGATGCAGCGTGTGGATAAATATCGTAACCCCGGGTGTAAAATTTCTGGGGAATGGGCCGCTTATGACCTGAAGGAATATTTGGTTTCAGATGCGACGTAGCAGATTTTACTGAGAGAAAATATGCATGGCACAAAGACTTGTTTTGTTTACAAAACAACATAAGCAGTGTTCTTGCGTGAGGTTAAGTAGTGCATACTACGATTCACTTGCGTGGCAGAGAATTAGCTAGCAAGTTGCTTCGAACATCATGCAAAATCGCGAGAAAAATATCCTTTATCGGTTATAGATAGGAACTCAGTCTTCAGGGTTTAATTGGAATATACATGGTCCAGGTACTTTATGTCGATTTGGTTTGTTCAAATGTTATCGTTCATGCGTTACGTATAATGAAGAGTTTATTAACCTTTTAAAGCCTAGCGGTAACTTTACGTACCACCAGGTTTAACATTAAAAAGTTCTACATGGTGCCCACATTGCGTTTATGTATTTTGTACGGATCTCAGAACAAACAGCAACTTTTGCCTTATATATCATCAACTGATTGGTTTTTGTAACCGAAGTGGAGAGTGTTTACAGCGCGGTACGCACTGAATCCTTATATAAAACAGATACGTTCCGTCTTTAAAGGGTTAAACAGTATTAATAATTGAGACTTGAAATTCGCCGTATTTATTTATGAATCTGCTAGCCTATCCCAAGCCAGATATCTACCTTTGTTTTATAACCTATGTTCTCGTCTCTCCATCAACAGAACAGTAAAAAAAACTGTGGAACTCTGCCTGGATTTTATTGAATTTTGTGGTGTGTCTGCTGAGGAATATTGACAGTTCTGATGAGCTCGCTGATATCAGTAGCTTTTGCTTATGCATCTCTACGCAAAAACTCGGTGGGTTTTTTTTTGCACGGGATTTTTAAGTGACGTTAGTGAATGCGTTTCGTGTATCTCACATACGTGTAAGGCCTATGTGTCTTTCACATCTCGAAATAACTACAGTCAAACCCGGTTATAACGTCATCAAAGGGACTGAATATTTTGTGTCGTTATAAACGAGTGTCATTATAACCGAGGAGTATAACGTTATGGTTAACGAGGGCGAATTAACCTTCTAAAGCCTAGCGGTAACTTTACGTAACACCAGGTTTAACATTAAAAAATTCTAAGTGGTGCCCACATTGCGTTTATGTGTTTTGTACGGATCTCAGAACAAACAGCAACTTTTGCCTTCTAAAACATTAACAGATTGGTTTTTATAACCGAAGTGGAGAGTGTTTACAGCGCGGTACGCACTGAGTCCTTATATAAAACAGATACGCTTCGTCTTTAAAGGGTTATTTTATCCCACAGAATATCTGACGCTATAGACGAGGTGTCGCATAAACCAATGTCGTTATAACCGGGTTCGGCTGTATATGCGTTAATTTAAGTCTCCTCAGTTTAAGAATAATTAATTTAAAAGAATTCTGAACACTTATGTTGAAATGTACAAGAATTGACCAAGTTTTATGCAACAGACCGCAATCTGTAATGCCACGCCACCTTTACAGCAGTTTCGTTACTATGCTTTATGCACGCCCAAGCCAAAAGTGCAAGGACATGGTATGAAGTCGCATTGTTAACGTAGAAGAAAATTAATGATTGGCTTCAGAGTGCGGCCGTTTTATACCCGGGAAATATTCTCCGATACGTAATGAATAAGAGTCCACATGAGCATCCACAACTGGTCTGGACGCGTTGACAAGAGAGACAAATCCTGCACCTTCTGGTATTCGAAATCCACCCGTCCAGTACATTGCCGGTCACTTAATGGCCGATCTGTTGGGATGAATAGCAAGGATAAATATTTGATTTCATTTCCAGGTATTACTTATTGAATTTCTACGGCCTCCGAAAGAAGCGTGGCTTGCACACGGATTAGTATAATGTTTGCCTGCACTGTAGTCATCGCTGTGTAGGTACTGTGTCGCGTCTGGCTACCCGCTAATACCCGGTGCAAGATAAGTTGCCTGTCCTTCAGGTGCAACGACCGCGGTGGCCGCATGCCTGGACTGTGTTGTACAGTACTGTCCCAGAAAGATGTTAGTAGGCTTTTACGTTTGGCCACATTCCGCGTTATGGTTGTGCGTGTCCAAACGTAATGTACGACAGTGTTGCAATTCAGGCCCCTCCCTATTTGTGTATGTTTCCATAAATTTTGTTACCGTTTTTTATTTTGTATTTGTTTGAAATTACTTCAACGTCTGGTTGTATGAATAACACGTGTCTAATTTGCGAGATGCATTTATGTTAAAGATTCATGTCTATTATGCTGTCTCATTCGTTCGTTCGTTCGTTCGTTCATTCATCCATGCATTCGTTTGTTCGTTCGTTCATTCATCCATCCATCCGTCCATTTATTCATTCATTCATTCATTCATTTATTCATTCATTCATCACATAGTCTCTCTTGCGACAGGTCCGTAGCCTCTTCCAAAGCGAGTTCTCCACAGGGTGCGATCTGGTGCTTCCTCTTTCAGGTTCCAGTTTCTTGTGTATTCTGTAAGGTAATCCATTAGCTGCTCACATCTTCTTCCTCGTCTTCTCGTCCTCGTTTCTTTCCTTCATTAACATGTTTTAGAAGGCAATTCCTACGTAAGATGTGACCAATACAATTAGCCTTCCATCATTTTCTTGTATGTAGGATGTTCTTTCGAAACGTCGGGATATGTCAGATTAGCCGCCGCATAGCGCATCATTCCAGCAGGTCAGCCAGTTTCGTATGCCTAATTTTGGTTGTATTTTCCTAAGTATGTAAACAGGGCTGGAAACTTGCACTTACGCAGTAAATGTTAGCGTTCTTGTGTATGCGTCTGCAGAATTCCTGCTTGTGCGTCTTTGGGCGGAGCAAGTTTTGTAACGGTACTGACTTGTATTCGGGAAGTATCAGGCTCGAATCTGGACAGGTACACCGAATACTCTGAGGCTTTGTCGTGGTTTTATTCAGCCGTTTCATTCTTCCTTGCACATATGTACAAATAAAGTTCATTTATAGCACACGTGTGTCTATATTACTTTATTCTTTGTTCTCAGGAGCAGATTTCCACCTTGTAACATGTGTAGGTCGGTTTAGCGAGTAAATTAAGCTCCTCTGCTGTTATCTCCCCCCCCCCCCCCACATAACTCCGCAAGGCCTCCATATTGACAATTCATATTAGCGTGAAAGTGAGGTGGTTTCCAGTAGTGTGATATTTACTGTCAGTGTTACGAATTAATATTTCAAGTGTTACATTGGTTTAGAACGGTTGGATCTCAGTCTGTCCGGGCGTGTCTCGCTCGGTGTTTTGAATAGAAGAGTGACTAGCCTGTGTAAAATCAAACATGCAAATTAAATTTTTATACACACGCGCACACGAAAAGTTAAGAAAGGAGGCGGGAATTCGGTTAAGTATTTCGTAAGCTGCGGGGCGCCATTTTATGATGTCTGCAAAGCACGGCATTTTTCTTAAGCTTTTCAAATCGACTCTTGCATCTAGACTTAACCATCTTTCGGCTTTGTAGGTACCTGACTAATTAACTACGTTAACTCCATGGAGCAGAGTCCTTCTTGAGAAGCCAGTGGTTTGTCAGGTAGTCAAAAAAAAAAAAACTTCCCCGCATTTTTGGAACCCGAAGTTTCATTGCCTCATTTACAACAGACCGCCACCTGTCCCTTTCCTGAACGAGGAGAATCCAGTCCACGCTCTTCCAACCGATTTAAGATCCAGCTGAATATTATCCGTCCATCTGCGCCTAGATCTTCCAAGTGGTCGTTTCCTTCAGGATTCTTGAGCGAAACTGTGCGTGGACCTCTTCTGTCCTCCATACGTGCCATATATCTGAAGGCCTGTTACACCGGTGGACGGAGCAATGGGATAACTAATGCATCTGTTTCGTCTGCTGAGGTCGCTGGGATACGCAAGTGTAATGAATTCTGCACTTCCGTAAAGACACTAACCACGGGTCCTTCGAACACACAACATTCACATAGTCTGTTCTAATGGTAATAAAACTATTCATGAGACAATAGAGTTAAAACAGTCACAATTTTGAGGTACGCCGCGTGTATTCCTTATGAGGGACGACTGTTTTGTTGCAAGAACGAGCGTCTCGGCTACTTTCACCTCTCATGACTCCTCCCTGAAGCTTCCGTGCCGTCATTCCTTTCCATAGTACAGGCTTTGCGATCCAGAATACGTATGTTATAACAAGTTATAGCAGTAAGCGCAACAGTGGTGCAAGTTAGTTCGGTCAGTGTAACAGAAGAGTGGTGAGTGATAAACAGATGTGATGTTGATTACATATCGATGTTCGTTACAGACTTTTCATGATTTTGGTCGAACTAATCTCGCAGCACTCTTCGTCGCGACGCCATGCAACAGTAAGCACATTTTGTGTATCGCTGGAGGACATAATTGTTTTGGCATATGCCAAAGGCAGGAGTGGTACAAAGATTTGCACGTACGATTTGGCCTGAGTCGTCTTAGAAATTTAGTAGAGGAAACGTGAATAATTATGTGTGGGATCTGTATATTTTCGAGTCCTGTTTTTGCCTTAACATCTCAGTCTTTTAACAACTAAATACGTTCCATATATTCAAGCAAACAGGTAATCCACTAAATGAAAGCTTTGCCGCATCAGTGGGGCCATGGTCCGGATTGTATGGGGCAAAAATTTTGCAATTGTAGTATTCTACATTTGAACATAGGCCTGTTTATTAATCGACGATATATTTCTTTTATAGAACTTCCAAAATAGAAAATAAAGGTGTATGAAGAATATTTGAATACAGTCACAGTTAATAATTACAAATAACCCATAAATGCCACAGTTTATTATGATAAAGTGACGGAGAAGGCGTATTCAGTTGCAAAAATTTGAGAAGAATTTTTGTTATTTTTATATGCAGAGTGGTAGTTGTGCTACGTCAGTTTACATCCAACATTTATCATTGAATCTTTATAGGTGTCTCCGCAGTCAAAACGCCTTATTTAGTATGACTCACTCGACCGTCTCTGTTGTGGGGTTTATCATCATTTTACGGCATGCCGTTTCTTTGTCTTTCATTCCTGCTGATTTCTTCCATTTATTTAGCTTCTCCTTCAGGACGTAAGCTGCTTTGCCGCTTGGTTTTGTACATTGGCCCGGGTATTTAGAAACCAAAACCGTATGTTTTGGTTATGGTAGAAACATAAAGCATACATTTTGGTGACAGTTGAGTTATTTCTAATTCTTATCCATGTGACTAATTTAGGTCACTAATGGAGCCAGATTTGTCTCAGAATTAATGTCATTTTATTGGGCTGACGGCTCTTCGGCATTACATGAAGCCCGCCCCCCCCCCCCCGCGCCCCACATGTTCTCGCTGGCCTTATGATTTTCTTACGCGTTTGCAAGGTCTGGGAAACAATAAGGGAGGAAACACTGGTGTGTGAAGTTGTCTGTGGTGGTATACGCCATATGCTGTACGATGTAGAAGCGTTCGTTGCCTTCTGTTGCGTAGAACACTTTTTACATGCTTCGCCAAACAATTTATGGATACTGAGGTATGCTTCTTCCAGTGTTTGTTAATATCCAGATGTAGGCGTGATCAGTGTAAGGCCCTTCAAGTGGTTCAAATAAATGTGTCCTGTGGTTTCTCTTTGTGGTTAATATGGGGTGAAGGGACTGTCAGTTGAACACATCCAAAATTCGCGGCAGATGTTTGTGTCTGCTAGATTTAAATGTGTTGATTGATTGTAACAGAAAGGCGACACGGATTGTAGTGGCTGTGTCTCCTGAAAGTGACGAATAAATTTTACAGACGTAACAGAAATAATGTGCCCCGGGCTAGAACACTCAGCGGTTGATTCAGTAGGAGTTCAGCTAAAGGTCTACGTCCAGTGCAAGCAAACAACAGCAGAAAAAACGGTGAAAAATCTCGCGCCAACGGTTCGTTCATGGCCTACCCATATTTTCACCTGCATTTCGAAATTTCCTTTCCCGTGGTTGTGATAATTTAGGAATCTTGCCTGGAATTCTTGCCAGGAACATTTTATCCACGTTTAAACTGGCGGTCGGAGGAAGTATATGCTTTTCATACAGCTGGGTCAAATTTCGAAAGATACCCGTTTTGACTTTAACTCTGTGGCAGTGGCCGTTTGTGTTTTAAAACAGCGACGTGCACAGTTCGTTCTCCACACTTTTGGCGGATTTGTCAACAGGAAGTTTAACGTACTTTATTTTCGGCAAATTCGTAAGTCTTGTGCTTATAACTGCTGTATTTCATTGCGCTAAACGTTATACCCAGATGTGTTATTTCAGATGGTAAATAGACAAAAGATAATATTTAAAAGTTTGTGTAGAATGGAAATGCAAGCGTAAAGTACAGATCAGCTTGTAAAAATACGCACGAACTATTGTCCCCCCCCCCCC
>BLKM01000152.1:811541-962552 GCA_013340265.1 Coptotermes formosanus
CCCTTACCCCTTCCGATCTCAAAGGGGTAAGGGGGTGGTGGTGGTGGCGGTGGTGGTGGTGGTGGTGGTAGTGGTGGTGGTAGTGGTGGTGGCGGTGGCGGTGGTGGCGGAGGCGGTTGTGGTGGTGGTGGTGGCGGTGGTGGCGGCGGCGGTGGTGGTGGTGGTGGCGGCGGTGGTGGGGGTGGCGGTGGTAGTGGTGGTGGCGGTGGTGGTGGTGGTGGTGGTGGTGGTAGTGGTAGTGGTGGTGGCGGTGGTGGCGGCGGCGATGGCGGTGGTAGTGGTGGTGGCGGTGGTGGTGGCGGCGGCGGTGGTGGTGGGGGAAGAGGAGGAGGAGGAGGAGTAGGAGGAGGAGGAGGAGGAAAAGACTTCTTATGCCCAGTACGTGTACAGTCGATACTATTCAAGTGGACAGACGATCAGCGAAAAGGGCATTTCCCAGGATACTGGCGCCGTCGCCCAGGAATTCCCATGATTGAGGTGCATTCATTGGCAGGAACATTCGGCAATTACCTGCATTTTATATTAACGGACTGTGGTCACCTAACTTCCTGTACACCTCTTGCCAACGTGCATACACCTAGAATAGCAGTGACTTTAGTTTTCCCATCAGATCACCATCCTCATCATCATCATCGTCGTCGTCGTTGTCATCGTCATCATCATCATCATCATCGTCGTCGTCGTCATCTTCATCAACATTAGCTTTGTGAAAAGGCACGGCAACGTGTCGCCTATGAGTTACCAGACCCTATCGGTAATGTAACAGTTTTTGTAGCACATACATCAAATGAAGGAGAAGGTTTAAAGAAGTAAAAGGGATGTAAATTCTGAATTTATGTTATTTTGCGTTCCGTTTCTTTGTATTCCTGACATCCTGTTGAATTTATGTATATCATGCTACACGATTTAATTGTTCTTTGGGTAAGTTCCTGAATTTATGGTAGGTTTCTTTAATAAGACAAAATTGAATTCTCAGTAATACACAAACTGGAACTTACCCGGAAAAATATAACCTTGCGCCGTCATATCAATACATTATCAGATCAGATTAAATTTGTTAGTTGCGTTTCAGACGAATTTCTTTGGATAGCTTTGTCTTATGTCACTCACAAGTTAATAGAACACATCCCGTTGTGTTTGTGTAGCTACTAATATGTTTATGTAATTACTATTACATCATTTTGTTGAATATTAGTTACTATAAGGTTTTTAGGAGACGTACTTGCCGCAGTAGTTTTGTTGCTAACAGTAAATAAACCCAGAAACCAATGAGGTAGCGAAAATCACTACAAATGCATTTAGATAATACGTGTCGTCTACTGTTCCACTTCTGTTGCATCGTACTGTTGCGGAATTGTTGCTACCGTTCGTGCTGCCGTGTTCCGAAGCGAGGATTTTGTTTGGAAAGTGTACCGCACTGTGCGACCGGCGTGCATACTGCAGGCTGAACAAGTGGTTGACGGCAAATGGAATGAATGAGGCGTGGAGGTCATCCGTTAAATAACAGAAAAACTAATTACGCCATTTGCCCTCTTCACTTCCTGGCAAGTCATGCCAAGCGAACTAGCAAGCCACTGCAACTGGCGAACCAAGGAGAAAAGTGGCGTGTGTGAGGGCGTGCGTGCGTGCGCTTCCCATGCAGGAGGGATTATTGCGACATCATAACAAGCATGCAGCACCCACCACCACCACCGCCGCCGCCGCCGCCGCCGCCGCCGCCATTGACGCTGATAATAATAAGTAATTGACCCCGTAATACTCTTCCAGTGATGTGTGACGGACTGCCCAATGTGGCAACATGGTGTGGTCAGAGTCCGCTTGGCATCGTGACCTCTGTACAAATAATTAGCTGACCTTAATTTCTTGGTCATTCCCTTTAATCTGTCGTGCCTTTTGTGTTCGTGACGATGCTATACGTAATTTGGTGACACGAAAAAGTGCGTGGTCCGAGTGAATTATGGTATTTGAAACACACACTTGCAGTAATACTGTATCTTCATAGATAACTGTAGTGACACTTTGTTCTATATTAACGTGGGGAAAATATTTTTCTTGCACCGTATCGCTTCGGTCTTCGTGATGGAAGAGCAGAGATCGGCAGGCCAGTGTAGCGACTCGCTGCGCATTGGACGGTCCAGGGTTCGAACCACGGTGGGGTTAAGAGATTGTCTCTTTTCCATACGCATCCACACCGGCACTTGTTTAGCGGATACCGAGGGCTCGTTTTGCCGGTAGTAAGGCGGCAGTGGCGTGGAGTTGACCACCCACCACCATCTAGCACCGTGGTTAAGAATGTTTAAATCGATACCTCCGTGTCGTCATGGCATGTTACAGGGTGAACTTCAATTTTATACTCGATGTTTCGTATGATGTGGATAAATTTATGGATTGTCTTAGAATCTGTTAGCTTTTCAGGAATGACCTTGCTGTTCAGAGTTCGTTACTTGTAGCAGATCCCGAAGAATTACTCGCCGTGTCGGATTCGTATCAGGAACTCTGGGCCATTACACCGCGCTTGTTTCTTTGTTATGTCACTAGATGGAGAGATACTCGTATAAAGAACCGTTGAATTCCGAACCAATTTTCTTCGTCCGGCTAGAGTCCTGTATTGACAACTTCCGATCCTGCGCCCTGAACGCGTCTAACCACCATTTCTGATGCAATACAAATATTTGTCAAGACGCACCTTACAACAAGGACGTTACTGACATCATTATGTATAGCAGTTCTCTCCCAGCTGCAGGGGCTTAAACAGTGTTGAACGATGGACTGTGATCTTTAAGGATGACTAGTATACAAGCACGTGGGGAAGCTATTTCAGCGTACTCTTCGTGAATCTGTGTAATAAACAGGCGATAGCTGCTGATACATCAGTGGAATATTTGGTAGCCTCTCGGATATTCGAGACATTTGCCATCTCTTTTCTGTCTTCGGTCTGCTAGAGGGTGGAAACGTGAATTCCGACACCGCATTACGATGACCTTTCGTATGTAACCGTAAGATCATGGGGAAATTTGGGTCTTGGTTTATTCTTCACTTTGCAGTCAACTCTCGATTTTTTTTTTGTCGCGACACCGTTGTGTTAATGTACAAAATCAGCCCTTATGCTTTTGCACGATAAGCCTTATGGCTGCAGTGCGTCCGTAGCGTCTGCTGCGGGGCCCTTCACCACTAAAAAAAAATCCCCTTATGCTTTGTTATTTCGTATATTTTCTTGTTGCGGTATTTCCAAATAACATGTTGACAGCTATCATCCGAAAATATTAATCCTAGTTTGTGGTAGCCACATGGAGATACTGAAATTTGTGAATGAGTGATGTAACTATTCTGTTTATTTTACTTATACAGGGTGAGCAAGCAGTCCCTATGCGTCTGTTGGATGTAGGATGTAGGTTAGAGTGGAAGTCACAGTGAATGTACAGTATTTACGGTTACAATAAATGTTGGAAGTGACATCCACAGGCATGTCAGAGAGGTGACATATGCCACCTAAAGCGTTTTATGTGTGGGACTTCGCTACTTCCAGCACTGCTCAGCACGCTCGTTGCACAGCGCACAGGGACTTTTTGGCTCACTCTGCATAAAACTGATTTCTCGTTTGAAGATTAGGGCCATGGAAGAACTGATGCACAGCAGGATCTGGCTCTTTTATTACTTTGTATTATGTTATTTTTCGTAGATGAAATCATTGTGTAGCTGCGGGAAAAATTACCATGTCAAGATAGACCCATTTAAGAATTTCTCCGTGTTTATTTGTACAGAACCAGTAGGCCTGTGGAAGTGGGACTTACGTTATTCTTTCTACCAACACTAATAACATCTGAACTACAGGTGTATGGTCATAAAATGTGCACTTCCTTAATTGCAGACTGCTGAAACTTGTGGAATTTGAGGGGGGCCGCCGTGGCGCCGTTGGTTGAGGCACTGCGCTACAAACCAGCAGGTCGCGGGTTCGATTCCCGTTGGTGCCATTTGATTTTTTCATTGGCATAGTCCTGTCGGTCGCACTATGGCCCTGGGGTCGACTCAGCCTCTAACGGAAATGAGTACCAGGAATATTTCCTGGGGGGTGAACGCGGCCGGTGCGTATGGCTGACAACCAACCACCTTCATGTGTCGATTGTCTAGAAATCTGGGAGCCTCGACCTCCTGGAACCCTCAGGGCCTGTTCAGGCCTGTAATGGGACTGCTTTACCTTTACCTTTACCTTTACCTTTACCTTTACTTCGAGGTTGACTTATTCTTCAGGTAAATGATATCTAAACGAAAGTTCCGTGTTATGGATCTCGGAAGAGTAATGTGATTTTTTTTTACAATGAAATAATTGTGGCTCAGTCTGTATAGTCACTCGCTACGGGCTGGACAGTCCGGGGATCGAATCCCGGTGGGGCGAGATTTTCCACACGGGTCCAGACCGGCACTGGGGCCCACACGGCCTCCTCTACGATGGATATCGGGTCTCTTTGCCGGAGGTAAATCAGTCGGGGCGTGGCGTTGACAACCCACCGCCATCTAGCGCCGAGGTTAAAGAAAGAGTATAGCTATACTTCGACTCCTCTTTGCCTTCGTGGTAGGCTATAAGGTGAACTTAACTTTACTTACTTTACTTTACAATGAAATAATGACGATTAGGCCTACTGGAACATTATGTCCGAAGTTTCTTTTGAACAGACTGGTCCGTCTTGTTGCAGCTTGATATGAACGCCTTACCATTGACAAACACGTCCATGTTCAGAGTTTGTTCTGTATGACAAGAAAGTTCTGGGTCTTTTTATTAAAAATTGTTGAATGGAACACAAACATTTTTATGCGTATGGTTCCTGACTTTTGTCCCAATCTGTAGAAAGATGCGATTATGCCGTTTTACGTTTAGAAGTTTATGTACTCTAACTCGTTTACATCTCACAGCTCAGACGCAGACAATTCGTACATGACTCTTGGAACAAAACTGAAGCCCTCCCGACGTGATCTTGTTTGTTGGAAATTCGTACGACAAACTTACGAAAAGATTTATTCAGAGCGACAAACTTCGGAAAGTTCTAGAAGACATTCCGGTGCTTCAGCACACCTAGCCGTAAAAGTTCACTAGTATGACCAAAGTTTGTGCTTGAAAGTTTTTTCGGTATTCTCCTGCCCATTTCGTTGACAGCCATTTAAGCAATATGACCAATATTGTCGAAGTTTGGTATGTGACGGCTGATAACACAGGCTCTGGGGGATGAGCATAGACGATGTCCTTGATATCGAAGCCTTTGTCAGGTCAGTTGTGCCAGCAGCTTGGGAAAGTGTGTAGTATAGGACTTGGTGTCAGCCAGATTTCAGGCTTCTGCTGCGATGTAGATGAGATCTACGCTCTTCTGGGATCTTACGCAGCGTAGAGTGGTAAATTCTGTTCAGAATTACCACTCAGCGTAGAGAGTGGTAATTCTGTTCAGAATTACCACTCTACGCTGCGTAATATCCCGAGAAGAGTGCAGATCTCAACTTGGAGTTAAGTCAGTCCCGGTCTATGTTGACGTACTGTCCAAGAAATTGTCTAGAGGCACTGAGGGAAACTGTTAAGAACCTGACGCCTTAGGAGCAAAGATGTTACAGCCTATATTGAAAGGTATTTTTGTACTTGAGTAGACTGTGCACCGCCCACACAGGACGCAGGCGTCAACAAAAGCTTTGAAATACGCCTTTGCCTTGAAGTTTCATTGGACATTACGCTAGTGTGATATGAAGGGAACAGTTTGTGATCCACATAAAATAATTAAACAATACGCAATTTTTCTGCACCACTTACTTGGCCAAAGGATAATTTCCGTAGCAGGTGTTGTTAGAGCCCCAGCTTGAACCGAGATAGCTTATGTTATAGCCAGCTTGTAGTTACTACTAATCCCAACGTTAGGTCTGGAACGTTCGAAGTTATGTAGGAGTTATAAGTGTTTGCTAAATGTCTAAGCAAGTCGTTATGTAAACTACTCTTTTCTACCGCGTGGTATCTACATGCAGTGTCATTGTTTTATCGCTGCACCGAGCACAGCAGTGTTATCGCGTAGAAAGCCTGCGTCCGCCGGGGCGTGCCGTGACACATGCCGTGGTCAGGATGGTGATGGGTACAACGAAGTGGCATTCTGTCAAATTGTTGAAGTGTCAAGGTAAAGGTAAATCCTCCGTGTGCTTAATTAAGCATACGGGGAATGGAGGTATGGCTCCACTTTGACGCTGTATGAAGGTGAGTGGGTAGCTTCACGCACCAGTCGCTTTTCCCTCCGGAAACGGGCCCCTGATACCCGTTAAGCAGGTGGATGGGTGGGTCGCTATGCCCGGTCTTGGTGCTTGGGAGAAAAGTTTCCAACTGCCGGGATTCGAAACGCCGTTCCTCGATCGTCCATTCGTAGCGTAGTCACTGTACCGACTAAGGTATTGCGGCTTTCAGTCGAAGAGATTTTAATGAACTTAAGGGTGTGT
The DNA here is from genome assembly GCA_013340265.1 of Coptotermes formosanus. Taxonomy (NCBI): domain Eukaryota; kingdom Metazoa; phylum Arthropoda; class Insecta; order Blattodea; family Rhinotermitidae; genus Coptotermes; species Coptotermes formosanus. The sequence goes on from BLKM01000152.1 coordinate 817,998, forward strand.
TCTTCGTAGTTACGACACAGTGTATTTTCCTAGGTGGTTACCAGAATTTCGACAGAACCTGCTTATCCATCCAGGTGGCAGCTGTCCTGATAAAGGAAACGGCAGCTTCGCCCGAAACGTCGGTAGCTACCAATGACGCCACACTGTGTTATAAGTCAGATTACATCGTTCAATTATGACATTCCTGAAAACAACACATTTTTTGATAGAATGTTTACTCCGTGATTAGTCCCGTCAGTACACAATTTAATTAGTCCTTTAAAGACGAAGCGTATCTGTTTTATATAAGGACTCAGTGCGTACCGCGCTGTAAACACTCTCCACTTCGGTTATAAAAACCAGTCTCTTAATGTTTTATAAGGCAAAAGTTGCTGTTTGTTCTGAGATCCGTACAAAACACATAAACGCAATGTGGGCGCCACGTAGAATTTTTTAATGTTAAACCTGGTGGTACGTAAAGTTACCGCTAGGCTTCAAAAGGTTAGTGGTTCATTTATTTATTTCTTTTTGTGGTGTTACCTACTGAGACACGGTGCCAGCGTCCAAAAACAAGATCAGCATCAATATTTAATCACCCTGGAAACTTAAAAAGTCGGTGACAACGGATATTGATCAACAGTGAGAACGCTGATTGACTGAAATTCGCACGGATAGTGATGTAACGTATGTGAAGAAGAGGATCGGTTTAGCTGGAAGACCATCAGTTTTCTAAGCAGACTGTTACCAGGCTGCCACCCAGTCATCAGCAGCATGTGCGTTACCTTGACATCACCGGAAACTGTCGAAGGCCAAATCCTTCATGATGCATTGGTTGACTATAGACATATAGGTCCTACATAGCAGGCGACGCTGTGTTGATGCGCATGGGAACAACTGGTCACGCGGTATCAGCACTGTCTGTGCTTTGTAGTTGTCATACGACGCGACCGTCTAATGAAGGTTACGTCTGTGTGTGTATGTACGAATGCAACTGGTATTGTAATAAATTGCTTTACACCAGTTCCAATAAACATTATGTTGCCATTCGCTACTTTTCTAAAACACTCTTTAATATGCGATATATCACTAATCTATCAGTCATTAAGATTATAAAACAGTTGCTGTGTCAGTCTGTTACAGCGTATGATTTCCATTAACATGGTGTAAGGCGTTGGTTTCCAAGAACCGCGCATCGGTGAAAGCATGATGCGGTAATCCATAATTGCGCGGTAACTGGCGGATGGGTGCTCTATAGTTGTGGTTGTGGTTTGTTAAAAACCACGCGCGTGGCGGTGACGTGATCCCGAATGTGTTGTTACTTATCAGTATCACGCCCTGCTTGTCTTCCAGTTGACTGTCACATCTCACGCAGACTTTTTAGTATAAAGAGGTTAATTTTCAATAGTTGAACATAAACGATATATTGGTTAAAAAAATTTAATTGAGCTAGTGAAAATGCATCCTGCTCTGTGCCAGTTGCGTCATAAAATTTAATGTGGTATGGAACAGATCAGGGGGCTGATGCGGAAACCGGGACCCCATTTCTCACACACGTGGGTTTTGTCTCCCTGTTCTGCTGTGTTCATAAGCTTGGAATCGAAAGAGGCGTGTCGAGTATTCTTCTTTTATACAGACACTGTAACGAAAATGACACAGTGATGCACAGATGGGAGACACATTTGTTAAAAAGCTATTCTGCAAGCCCAATCACGCAGTCACGCATCGCGTGTCGCGCATTCACGGATGTGGGGTTCTTGAAAACCAAGGTTTTAAGCGTACGTGACTCCTTCGTAGTCTTCGACTCAACATTAATTCTGAAAATACGAATCCTTGTAACTCTATGTGATTTATGTGCAGAGCGTTGGCTCGTCACACGTCTCTGTTAGTAGCTATTTGCGCAGAACAGACAGCGTGGACACACACTCGGACCGAGAGCGTGTATCGTAGCTAGAACGCGTCGGTGCGGCATTTCAAGTCCTTGCTCGTGTGTGATCACAAAGTAACTGTTATCGATGTTCGCTTTCGTGGAACTTCATTTAAATACTCTGACAGCAGAAATACGTGTAAGGTACTGGCATGAGTTTATCTTTGCAGGATCGCTTTCGTTTCTCACCACTTACGTACGGATATGCTTTTTTTTTTAAGAGGTCGTTGATGTACAGACGAGCCCGGTTATAACGACATCGGGTTATACGACACGTCGCCTATAGCGTCAGATTTTCTGTGGTGTAAATCAGTTCGTTACTGTTAACCATAACATTATGCTCCTCGTTTATAACGACACAAAATATTCAGTTCCTTTGATGACGTTATAACTGAGTTTACTGTATTTATTGATACATTCCCTTTTAAGGGGAACCTTACCCTTAAACTTAAAGCGTGAACACCACCTCTTATCGGCTGTTCGCATTTGTTTACTACTCATCAGGATGACGCCCCATACCGCTAACAGCGAGCACTGTTGTTGATTTTATATGGTTTATTCTGTTGGAACGTGTTGTAGGGGCATTAGTTGCTTCCCCCCCCCCCCCCCACATTTCATAATCACGTCAAGTCGCGCAGATGTGTTGTTTGTTTAAGACGAACCCCGTAATCGTTTGTTGTTCCCACACGTCACATTCACACGAATTCGGTCAGATGATGTGTTTGTGTAGGTGAGACAGCCATCACGTCTTCAGGCGACACTGGTGCAAAATCGTTCAGCTTTCCGTGAATTCGCTGTATTGCCGTGTGGCCATTACGTCGAAAGCACGTGGGAGACGGATGTAATTTAACCTTTTAAAGCCTAGCGGTAACTTTACATACCACCAGGTTTAAGATTAAAAAATTCTACGTGGTGCCCACATTGCGTTTATGTGTTTTGTACGGATCTCAGAACAAACAGCAACTTTTGCCTCATAAAACATTAAGAGACTGGTTTTTATAACCGACGTGGAGAGTGTTTACAGCGCGGTACGCACTGAGTCCTTAAATACAGATACGCTTCGTCTTTAAAGGGTTAATATACACGTCGTATCCAGCCCCGCATCTTCGGCATGATACGTGTTGTGTATGTGGTTCTTGTAAATTGCATCTTAAGCCAGTTTCTGTATTTTCCCATATACAGTCGAACTCGTTTATAACGTCATGAAAGGGACTGAATATTTTGTGTCGTTATAAAAGTGTCATTCCTATCGAGGAGTGTAATGTTACGGTTAACAGTGTGGGGAATTAATTGGTACCACAGAGTATCTGCCGCTATAGACGATGTATCGCATATACCGAAGTCGTTATAACCGGGTTCGACTGTATATTACAGTTTGTTCGCTTTACGTTGAATGTCGATCTGCTGTTAAATACTGCAATATACCGAGAGCTGCGTATGAATGTGTATATGCAGGAAAGGGACGAAACCCTGATATCAGATGAAATTAGGCCGAAGTTGTTGGATACTCCTAACGCTGAATACACGACATCGCTTTGTTAAATTTAATACTGTTAATTCCGTGCATTGTGCTTAGTTAGTTATATACAGCAACATATGCACGTAACGTAATTACAGGTTTTATATAAACTTGAACCCTAATACATGTTTCAGCCTTAAATCGCCATCAACAGGGGAAGTAAATACAAAGGAATACATAATATTAACACATAGATCTCACATGTACAATGTTAAAATATGTAAGGGAGTAGCTATAAATGCAGTAATCTCGATACTATCAATAGTACGATGTGAAAATGCTCCTTGTCAAAATTAATCGATATGCCATAGTTTATAATGTAGTTGTATGTATACAAAGTCTAATCTTGGCGTTTTATATTTCAATGGATCAAGTGCTGTGAATGTAGTTAAAATTTAAAATTGGGAAAAAATAAAATTGTTTTAAAAAAATGGAGTTGTATATCCACGTGACATCGCAACATAATTTTAATCTCTTGTTCGACACTTTGTATTAAAAATGCCTGAACATTATGTTTCGGGTGTTGGATAATACATATCTGGGACATAATATCATCTCGTTTAAGAAATATCCCACCAGTTCACTTTTCTGCATTTTGCGTGACTGGTGAAAACAAATCCTTGTTACAACTAAAAAAAAAAGTAGACAGGTTTTTATCCTCCAGTTTCTTGTGTCGTTCCTTTATTTCTTTTGACATCGAGTTTCTTCACCAGTTGATTTCAGGTGGCAAACGTCTTGTTAAATAGAATCGCAGGTTCGGAGTAACAGTTTGAGTGCCGGTAACAGATACGTGAAACGGCTTCTTACAAGTGACTGAGTTTCAGAGATCGTATCCTTGATTCTAATTGCTCTTCCGCCAGGTTTTAAAACGTCAGCTGTAAATCTGTGTTACCTTTCCTCTCCAGTAGTGCATTTTGATGTCAGCAGTTTAACAGTTAGCGGGTACTCTAGGAAGAATTTATAAAGCTTAACCGTAGAAAACATAGGCACGTATAACTGGAATTTGGAAGTGGTTTTGGTAGACAGAGGTGGATGCGCTCCGGTTTTACATGCAGTGTACTCCACAGGAAAACTCTTGGACAGTAGCATGTGGGACCAGTGTCCTGCCAGAGTCTTACTTATATGGAATGTATGTAGGATGAAGTTTTCAACGACGGAGTCCAGAAAATGACTCTGTATCTTTCCAGATAGAATGGTTCATTGCTTCCTTAACATTCCGACAGCGCATTTACTTGGCAAATATAATGAGGCCGTACGTATTGGAACACATTGGTCGTAATAATGGTGTAGAAATAATATTATTAAATGTCGGGACGTTATTTTATCTGACAACTCGCATAAGTCTTCATTCACTTCGTTTCGCATGACGGCAGGCAGTGCCGTGCTTGCAGCTCATCCGTTTTGCCGTGAGTTAGAGTCCATGCGTTGTAATTTCATGTGTTGCAGTTAATACGTGGTTTCTACGCCCCGTATTTAAAGAACGTGCAGTAGATGTTTTCATTCGGCTCTCAGACGCTTCATATCAAACACCACATTGGTCGTTACACGTTTTATAAGTTAATCGAGCCGACGGGAGGTGACTAGCAACAGTTGTCGTTCTAACCTTTTAAAGCCTAGCGGTAACTTTACATACCACCAGGTTTAACATTAAAAAATTCTACGTGGTGCCCACATTGCGTTTATGTGTTTTGTACGGATCTCAGAACAAACAGCAACTTTTACCTTATAACACATTAAGAGATTGGTTTTTATAACCGAAGTGGAGAGTGTTTACAGCGCGGTACGCACTGGGTCCTTATATAAAACAGACACGCTTCGTCTTTAAAGGGTTAATATTAGACTTCCCCGTTGGTAAGTACATGCAAAAGTGTATTGCACACTTATTAACAATACAGTCACAACCAACACGTGCACATGCAATACGTAATTAGGCTACCGGTTTCAGCCTTAGAAAACCATCATCAGGCCTATGACAGAAAACTATGAAAATAAAACTCCGTACATTTTGGAAGAGGACAGTTGTCAGATAAAATAATATACCTACGTGAAACCTCGCTAGAATTATCGCCTCCCCTTCTGAGTTCATGTATTTGGAGCTGCAGATATGACTGAAAAAATAGAACAGTTGTGTTCCAGTCCAAAGCGTTGCCGTATACTTAGATGTAGGACCATAGTTCTGCGTTTATATGGGGTCTGTTGTGGGCTTACAGCGAATGATACTGATGTAGGATGGTTACAGATTGTAAACTGCAATCCGAGGCAGATATATGTACACGCAGTGGGGAAAGCCAGGAAATATTTGAGGACAAGTCGGCCATTGGATTAGATCGAAGGACCGCAGAAGGTAAAGTCTTAAGAAACGTAAGACTGCGGAGGCCGTGCCGTAGCCCAGGCGGTTAGTCGCCGGTTTTCTGCCGCCGAATCAGGTTCTTCGCCAGGGGTGTTCACACGAGCAGGCATTGGGACATGTTTATCTCCGCGTTCTGTGGTTCGTCTCCTGTCAAGCATCATTCTGCTGATGTTTTGTATTCTCTGCGGCAGTTGGACAGTGGATCCATTATTATGGGTTCTGTTCCAGGAGACAGATTTCAGCCTATCACACGAATTAAAAGGAAAAAAGAAATAAAAATAAAAAGAGGCAGACCCTAGGCGAAAAGTATTCTGGACAGCTGTACCTCACGGTCTGCGTACCTGGACCCAATTTCCCCGACTATTTCTGACATTGATTGAATCCGTTTTACTCCTTGGACTGTTCTCACCAACAAAGGTATATTTATTGTCCCAAATCATATTTGCCAGCATTAATCTTTACAAGCCTAGCGGTAACTTTACGTACCAACGGGTTTAACATTAAAAAATTCTACGTGGTGCCCACATTGCGTTTATGTGTTTTGTACGGATCTCAGAACAAACAGCAACTTTTGCCTTATAAAACATTAAGAGATTGGTTTTTATTATAACCGAAGTGGAGAGTGTTTACAACGCGGTACGCACTGAGTCCTTATATAAAACAGATACGCTTCGTCTTTAAAGGGTTAAACAGTGCACATTTCACACGATAGCCCACTGAATTCAACACAAGCTTCTGCCATAATCACGTTTTGTTAAAGTTGCTTGTGCCAGTGTGCTGTTTAGGTTTTTTGCCTGATTCGCAACGAGAGATACGTAGTCGACGTTCGACAGTTCATATTGACCGTACAGTGATCTGAGTACTGCACCACGTCCACATTATGCACTTTTTTTTTATCTTTTGGAAACATTTACTTCTTCTTTCTTCAGGATCGAATTGGGCCAGGGAGTGTCTAGAATGAGCGACTTAAACGTACTTGCATGATACCGATGACGATTCCATAGCATCGGAGCGCGTTTGTCGTTAAATCAGACGCTAACAGCTGTAAGGCGTTGATAACATGCTACATTTATGTATACAAAAACACTAATCACCAGCAAATGCACAAACAGAGTTTTATCATCAATTGTAACACACTCCTACATGTTTCGACCCTGCTGGGTCATCTTCAGGGAAAACTTTTTGTTGTCCTTACACTAAGGTGCAAGCCGGGACCACAGAGAGTTCACGCCTCCAGTACACAGTACACAGTCAACAGCACATTCTCACTCAACTATAAAGTGCAACCTTAGTGCAACGACAACAAAACGTTCTCCCTGAAGATGGCCCAGCAGGGTCGAAACATGTAGGAGTGTGTTACAATTGATGATAAAACTCTCTTTGTGCATTTGTTGGTGATTAGTGTTTTTGTATGGTATAGTGCACAGACATGGAACGCATTAAACATTTATGTATATTTATGTCACAGTTTATCCTGTGAGTTGTACTGCGTTCTGTTTGTGTGTATTCATTAGAATCCGCTACTTTGTAAAACGTTTTGGAAGTGTTCTTCCATCATCTGGCGTATTTTTCACAAACGATATCAATTCGTCACGTGTGATGTACCCCTAATGACGGCAGAAATCTGCCGATACACGTAGCGGCGTCTCGTGAATATTATAATAGGTAGAAAAGAGATGTCTTGAGACTGAGCGAATAAATGTTGGAATTAATTTGTTACGTAGAGCATCACGCAAAAGTGTTGATCGTAGACGTACTTGTTTCTAATCTGATTTCTTTTTTGCATGCAGTCCTGCAGTTGTGGAGAAATGCTACGTTCCAGTGTCACCAGGTGCTGTTTTCTTTTAATTAATTTGTGTGAACTGTTCTAGAAAACAAAATCTTCCACAATTCCTTTCTCGCACACACCGTTCACGAGATACAGAGCATGACGGACTGACAGGTACCGCTCTGTCAGATATAGGATATACTATTTGCCTTGCCCTTCGTGGTACTGTACGTGCTTTGTTGGAACTGGTGGAGTACTTAACGCACCTCGTATTCGTGCAGTTGAAGTTTCCGCCGTGCTTAATTAAGCAGCCCGCCATGCACTAATGTACGGAAGTGGAGGCATAACTCTACACATTCTTGACCTAAGCCCTAGACGGAGCTCAGTGGAAGCTTCACGCTCCGGCCGCTCTGTAGTTGTTAACTTACATTGGAATGGTATAAAAATACAGCTGCGTAAAGTAGATGCAAGAAGTTACAAGGAAGCTGTTAGGTTCAGTTGGACACTTGTTATCCGATATACATCGTGCAGTACTGCACAAGCACTACGAAGATAGGCCTTGTCATTAATACAGAATTAGAGTGAGAAGAGACGGCCTCTTCGTTGCGTACTCTGAGCTTCACCGCTATTAAAAAGTACGCTCAACACTGACCTTTTGATACAGATGAATAAACTTGGAAGTACAGAATCAGCAACCAGCGTAAGCAGAAGCAGCGAGGATAACATAACTCAAAAACCAAAAAACGTATTTACCTGGCAAAGTCTCATTATCGGCAGTTGTATGCTCTGCTGGCTTTGTACGGGGCAGTAGATTTGAGACACGTTGTGATATATCGGCTGTCGCGAATATGATTTTAATTTCAATTAATCTTGTTTCCTGGTTTTAATCGTTTTACCATTTTATATTTTATACCTTACAATAACATTTTAAAGTATTTAACGTATTGTTATTATTATTATTTTGATGAACTAGCCCATTAGTGGGTTATATGACGAAAATATAAAATTTCGAATATAAAATTTGGACGAAAATATGAACATGATACTTTTATTCAAAAATTTTAAAAGGGACTAGGTGCTTAAATTTATTACATGCAGTGTATTTGGAATTAAGAAATGCATGTAATTGACTCGATAATGGCTAATTTTAGCCGAAACGTGTAGGCAGTTTATATCAGTTAACAAAGGTAACTTTATGCTGTGCTTTTTAATGTAATAGCTGTGGAAATTAGATTTTAGATTTATTCACCTGTATCAAAGACGGCGTAATGTACCAAGCAGATACCTTTTGAACCAAACGTGTCAATTTAATATTGAGCACTCCTGATTTTTATTCGGGAGGTGCAGGGTTCGTTTCACGACGCGGCCGCCGGTTATCCTTGGAGGTTCTCCGTGTAGTATCCGCCTGGTCTTATTGCTTCATAGTCATGCCTTCCTGTCTGTGACAGCCTTGGGTTTTCGACTCGTATCGTTTGTATTTCATAAAGCGAGTTCCGTTCGACCTTGAAAGATTACACCACCTTTATCTCGCTTTCTGCTTGTAGTTTCGTAGAAAAACTGTAAAAAATACTGTATAGTTGACAACTTCGGGTCAGACGTGGCTCTGAGATCGCCGTATTCGGACTGCCCTCGGACACTTTTTTAACTTTCGATTGAGAAGCTTTTACAGGTTGTCTTTGATCTGCTGCAAACATGATACAGCGGCCGGGATAAGGCAGTCGGTATGGCGACGTGCTACGGGCTGGACGGTTCGGGGTTCGAACCCCTTTGGGGGTAAGATTTTCCTTACCCCCTGGCCCACCCAGCCTCTTGTACAACGGGTAGCTGCGTTATTTCGCGGGGGTGAAGCTGCCGAAGCGTGGCGTCGACCACCCCATCTAGCGCCGAGGTTAAAGAAGGGGTAGACATATCTCAACCCCTTTCCTGTGCGTTTATGGCATGTTATGGGGGTGATCTTTACGTTCTATAAAAATTGTGTTACGGTGAGTGTGAAGTAAGTGTGTGTTGTCTTTTAACGCGATTTTTGATGATTATAAATTATTTCAGAAATGTCAGTTTGCTTAGAACTGTGTGGGTCGGGCTGCCTATGCTGATTAATTTTTCTTTGTCTCATCATCAGAAGACTGTAACTTCTTGATGACAATGTATTGTTCTGTTCTTAAATTTAATGTGTTCCATGTCCGTGCACTATATTATACAAAAAAAACATTAAACACCAACAAATGCACAAAGGGTTTTTTATCGTCAATTATAACACATTCCTACGTGTTTCGACCCTGCTGGGTCATCTTCAGGGAGAAACTTTCCGTTGTCGTTACACTCTTTGTGCACAAAGAGTTCACGCCTCCATAAGCGGCGGAGTGCACAGTCAACAGTACATTCTCGCTCAACTGTATAGTGCAACCTAGTGTAACGACAACGGAAAGTTTCTCCCTGAAGATGACCCAGCAGGGTACGAAACATGTAGGAGTGTGTTATAATTGACGAAAAAACCCCTTTGTGCATTTGTTGGTGTTCAATGTTTTTTGTTCTGTTCGTATTGTCCGCAGCGACATAACCACTGAGTCAAATTTTAACTTGTATTCTCTTACATATGAGCTTTGAATGGCCGCAATTAAACTGAACGAAAACTTCGACTGATGCCCTAAAATGAACTTTATTTGCTATGGCGCCTGGCGACAAGCACTGACATGGGACCGTTGCTGGCTCGAGCGAATGCAGCCCTTCGAGTTTCTGGGTTGAGAAGAATTAAAGAAAGCTTACGGTCCCTTGCTATAGTGTCTTCTTCCAGATATTGCTCGAATTACTTATCTCTGAAATCTTGCGTGCTTTTAAATTTGGGCACGAAGAGGATGATCCTGCTGTCTTGTGTTGTTTACAGATAATAGATTACGTAATACAGCCGTCTCCGGCTTAACGTCAATATTCCGTTCCTGAAAATCAGACACTCCGCACCAAAACGCTAACTGGGGGCATGTTTCACATTATTGTAAGTGGGAAAAATTATAATGCGTCACAACGTCGACACAAAATTCCCCAAGCAATTTCCTAAAACATAAAGGAAACACAGTAAGACGCCTATATATAAGTAACTAACTACCACGTTAGGATGTAAAATGCTTAACACATCACTTCCTGATCACCAGACAGTTAATATGGTTGTTAAAAAACAGTTGCCTTTTATACAGTAACATGTACAGTCTGCAGGCACATCGTTTTGTTATAAAATGTTGTATAGAGTTTTTGGAATATTAAACCTTTAAAGACTAGCGGTAACTTTACATACCACCAGGTTTAACATTAAAAAATTCTACGTGGTGCCCACATTGCGTTTATGTGTTTTGTACGGATCTCAGAACAAACAGCAACTTTTGCCTTATAAAACATTAAGAGATTGGTTTTTATAACCGAAGTGGAGAGTGTTTACAGCGCGATGCTAACTGAGTCCTTATATAAAACAGATACGCTTTGTCTTTAAAGGGTTAATGTGTCGCATTTTATTTTATTTCCTCATTTTGTGTGGTCATATAATGTGTGCCGTGTAACTGGCTTCAGAAATTTAATGTCCCCTGCCTGGATTCTTCTTTCATGCGTTTTTAGTAAAGCGCAGTGCACAGGCACGTATGAGAAAGTATCTTGTGTTTGGAGCACATATTTGAGTTGGCTGCTTTCTATTGTGTAATGTAGCTGGTCCGCAATATGAATTGAAATGTGTTCCTAACGCGGGAAAGTCGAATGTATGCGGTGTGGCATGTGGCACCACCAGCGGTGTGGCATGTGGCACCACCAGCGGTGTGGCATGTGGCGCCACCAGCGGTGTGGCATGTGGCGCCACCAGCGGTGTGGCATGTGGCGCCACCAGCGGTGTGGCATGTGGCGCCACCAACGGTGTGGCATGTGGCACCACCAAGGAAAGGGCGATCATGAAACGGAGATAAGGTGGATGAACGAAGTTGTTGGAACTTTTATAAGGAAAGAAATCAAGGTTATAATCAGTAAATGTGTTGCCTATAATTTTTTTCTTTTTGTTATTTTGTTTGTTTTTATTGTTTTGATTTTTGGCTTTCGTAAGTTGTTCTCCTCCTGTAAACGTTGAACCGTTGCATACCCCGTGACAAACCACTGCGCATTAGCTGGCGATATATAGGATGTCGTAAAATGGGGTTATGTCCACACTGAATTGTGTTAATGAACTAATGAGTCGTGGGCTTAATGCAGGATAGTTACACTTTAAAACACATTAAAAGTTAGTTGCTTGTTGTTATTTCTATCATTTCCCTTACCAGAAGGAAAGAAGTGGCGCTTCATTACTAGGCCACTTCGTACACGCTTTCGTATTCCCCGCGCCAGTCGCAGTGTATACGAGAATGCGAACTTTTTGTAACTAATTCGTTTGAGCGTTTGAAGTTTGTGCGGAAAATTGTGTGTGCCATATCTGTATGTATATGCCTACACACATACATACACGCAGGCTTGCATTCATTCATTCATTCATTCATTCATTCATACCCCGTACGTACATGCATGTATGGTCTGTGTAGGCCTACATGCGTACGTATATGCCTGTATACATATATGGCCCCACACACGCACACACACACACACACACACACACACACACACACACACACACACACACAACTAAACGTATAATATCGAGAAAAATATGCTTATCTGCCTTTTCTTCCTTGTTTATCAGCTTCACCCGCTCTGACGCTCGACTGTCTTGCATCCCGTTCAGCCGTCTGTGTACCTACCGTGATTTCAGTATTCCGCCGCGATGTTGATGATATGTGCGCTTTTCTGACATTACGCCTTGAAGACTGGACTAATACGTTGTCCCGAAACGTCGATAAAGGATTACCACTCGACGCTGCGTAATATCCCAGAAGAGTGCAGAGCTCATCAACTGTATACGTACTTTTTAAATGCGTCTAATTTTACATTAGAGGTTGATACTTTGGTCGTACATTCATTAAATCTTGAACATACATGAATGTATGTAATAGCATTAGAGAAATCTTGGAATAGGCGCAAACGTCATCCTTCTGCGTGCTGCAGATGTTAACGTAGTCATGTTAACGTAGTCATGTTAATGTTTCCAGTCCAGTACTCCGAAAAGGATGCGGGTTAGTTATGCCTGGGAAACTTAATCTTAAGAGAGTTGCTCAAAACTTGCGTTTGGACACATCGTGGCTGTACGTAAATAAATGCTAATCTTATACCGACGTAAACATTCTCATAGGGATCCTTTCTGAATATTTTCTCACCGCTGTAGAAAGAAGCCAAGGCAAGCGAATACAAAAAAAAATAACTGACAGGCAAACGTGTATTGGGGACGAAACTGAAAACTTAAAGAAGACCCTACAAAAATGATAAGAGGAAATAATTGTGACGTCGGGGGGGGGGAGGGGGGAAGAAAGGATGGAAGGGAATAGGGTTAAGTTAGGTTGGTGTATAAGTTATTGCTCTTTTGTGGCTTGTGGGGCTGGGGGGGGGGGTTGCTTTTGTATGAGCCTCGTTGCCACATCATCAACACACTCTTGACACGGATCGTCAGGGGGAAACCTGAGGTAAAAGTTAAGACTCAGTTCCGTATGATGGTAAATGTCATGTGTTTCTCCTACTTGTATTCCTTGCACTCCGCTGCGTTATCTGAGCTCCTGAAGTATTCGCGTCTAAACATTCTTTTTAATACAGCTAATTTTTAATTGCTATATAGCCTATAGACTGATATAAATTCAGCATTTGATTATATTCCCCCCCCCCCATGACGCGACGGTCTCTAGCAGGCTAGGGCCTCCTCACTGTTGAGGCTTCACGATCACACTCAGACGCACCACACTCGGTAGGTCTCCTCTGGACGAGTGATCAGCCCGACGCAGAGACCTCTACCTTACAACACGCAACACTCACAACAGACAGACATCCATGCTGCCGGCGGGATTCGAACCCACAATCCCAGCAAGCGAACGGCCGCAGACTCATGCCTTAGACCGCGCGGCCACTGGGATCGGCGAATTTAATCAGCCTCTCCTCAAGACGATGTTTTGTTGTAAAACAGTCAGTTGTGCTATTACGCGTGTTTCGTTAACTCGAATTGGCCGTAATGGGGTTGATGAATATGTGATTGCTGTTTGTGTCACGCGAACTGTCGCATATGCCTGTTGGCTGTTACTCCATTTCAGCGACCACTGTGACCTATTTATTCCATAAACCCTGTTATTTTTATAAAATAAGCGATTTACATTACAATGTGTTCCTAATGTCTCTACCGGGACTTAACTTCCAACTTACATTCCATGGCCGGTAGTTATTAACTGAGTTATGTCTGGTTTTGGATACATTCGTACATCCCTAGCATTACAGAACCGTAGCATGTTGTCATGAAATGACAAGGGACTCAGTTTTGAGACTGAACCCCCTAAGAGAACTAATATACACTTAAAATTTATACTTGTAATTTCTAGGCATATTAGTACGGTTGTTGTTTTTTAGGTGTGTTACTTAACGATTTCTTGAATAGCTGAGGAACTTTTAACGTCTAAGAAGTACTCTGCTCAATGGAGTTAGTGCTATTTAACGACGCTGTTATTTGCTGGAATTGGTGACGAATAAGTGTGGAGCACCGGTGGAATTGCTAGAGGAGAAACCGAAGTACTCGGAGATAAAGCTGCACCAGTGCCATTCTGTGCACCACAAATGCCACATGGACTGGCCTGGAATTTGAACACGGGCCTCCGGTTGTTTTGAAGGTTCAGCTGTCCCTGTGCTTTATTGAACACCACGCTGTAAGGACCTGTGCGACAATGAAGTAGGATTCCACGTGTTCTTAACATCGACGCTTGTTGGAAGTGAGATTCAGTCTTTACGCTTCTTCGTATATATATACCCCGGCAGAGACATTCTGGTGCTCATTTCGGTGGACGTTGGTTGGCTCGCGGATCCGGCTTCGATGTGATGATGAAGGGAAAAACGAATACCCTGCCGAGAATTGGACCATGGTTGTCCAGCCTGGTCTGAGTTAACTAACTTCATAGAACAGAGTTTTCCTTGTGAAACTAATAGCTTGTCAGTTATTCGAGAAATCCTTGGTATTTTATGGAACTCGAAGGTTCATTGCCGTGTTCGTAACAGCCCTTTATTTGTTCCAGTCCTGAGCTCCATGACTCCATTACACGTCCTCCCTTGCTGTGTCTGTAAAATTCATTTTAATATTCGTCCATTTACGCCTGTCTCTTTCGAAGTAGTCTTTTTCCTTGCAGATTTCGCCACTAAGACCTGTGTACATTTCTTTTCCCCCCATACGTTCCTCACCTCCCGCCCATGTAATGACCTCAGTAGTATTTGGTGAGGAGTACCGGTCATGCAGCTCCTCCTCATGCTCTTCTGTCTGTCCTCCTGTTACTCCAAATATTATCCTTGGCACCTGTTTTCGCACATTTGCAACCAATGTTCTTTTTTTAACCCTCTAAAGGCGAAGCGTAAGCTGTTTTATTTAAAGATCTAGTTCGTACCGCGCAGTAAACACTTGCCTTTTCCGTTATAAAAACCCATTACTGAATGTTGTATAGGGCGAAATTCGGTGTTTGTTCCGAGATAAACACAAAATATAAACACAGTATGGACAAAATGTACAATTTTTTAATGCTAAAACTTTTGGTGCAGTAACCAGGAGGCTTTAAAAGGTGTGAAAGACCCAAGTTTCACACCTAAATAAAAAAACAGGAAAAACTGTGTTTGTCATTTATATACATTCTGTTATTCATAATATTGTACAGGAACATTATGAATGATGGCCATGACCGACTGTGGCGTTTCCAAGATTTTTCACTTTTTCTTCATTCATTTGAGACGGAATGTCATGCAGGATGTTGGAGTTGCTGTGCTGTAACTTGCGTGAAGAACAAAAGGAGAAAATCATGACTGTTTCCCACCGTTAGCAACGCATGCAGAGTTTTCGCATTGACGTGATTAAGTAAGGGGACAGAAGACATAAGCGTGTCCTATGAGACTTGCTCGTTTGTATGAACTGTGGCCATGTGGTACGTCTTTTACAACACAGTTTACCATCGCCTTCACCCGGAACAGATCACAGACAATGTAATCTGTCCGAAGAGTGAGTACTATTAGTTGTAAACTTTACAGACATGCCTTTGGCTTCAAGGTGAGAGATCCAAGTGCATATCCTGAGCTCACAACGCGTTATTCATTATTAACCCTTTAACGACGCAACGCAATCTAATATAAAGGCTCAGGGCGCACCGCGCAGTAAACACTCTCCACCTCAGTTTAAAAACCCAATCATTTGATGGTGTGTAAGGTAAAAGTTGCAGATTGTTCCCAGATACGTACAAAACACACAAACGCAATGTGTGCGCCATGGAGAATTGATTAAAGTTAAGCTTGGTAGTATGTAAAGTCACCGCGACAACATGTCCAGCTTTTTGCAGTTCTGTGAAAAAAATCGCGGAATTGTGCAATAGAATTACGTAATTGGCATTCTTCTTGCTAGGTGGTGATTAAGGTTATCCTTGCAAGGACTGAATTTTTTATGCGATTCTTACGAGCGAATGTTTTTGTTTCGCAAGTATTGCCAGATACGTTTCTCACGTTTGTTGGCATATATATGGCGGCTGGGCTAAGCAGCTTCTGAGGATAGAACACTTTCTTCAGCAGGTGATCTGCTAGCATGGTCGTACGAAACCAGAAACGAAAAGTCAATTTTTCCAATTCATACATTCACTGTCGTATTTTATGTAATGTTTTGAAATTAGTGGTATACTTCGATGCGAGGTTTAAGGTTCTCGCAGTGGTGATGGTGTAGATTCACGGTTTCTGGAATATGATGCCGTGTAGATTTATATATAGGTACCAACGTTTCGGAGGAACTTTCTGACTCCATCTTCAGGTTGGACTCGTCTGCATCGTTGGGACGTATGTATAATTCATATACCACGAGACTGGAATCTTCACGATATTACAAATTTAACCCTCACATAACTGTTAAAAATCAGCACTCGTTTATGCTTATCGACTATACCAACAGAGAAGTGCGTTGTAATAATCCGAAATTTTTCAGTTTGTGCCTTTGGGACCGGAGCAGGCAGTTTGGATCTGGTGTAAGGGATGAGCAGGACCGAGACAGCGTAATCGTTATGGCGCACAAGGCTAAGGGCTGGACGAGGGAGGACTCGAATTTCGATTCCCAACAGAGGCAATATTTCTTTTCCAAAACGTCCATATTGACTCTGGAGCCCCCGGGATTTCCTGTTCAGTGCTTACCGGGTCTATTTTCCCCGGGTCAGGCAGCAGGGGTGTGAAGCTGACCACGCCTTTTGGTTTCTAGAGTAAGAATGAGTGGATCTGTACCTCCACTCCCCCTATACCTTCATTGCGTGCAAAGGAGAAGCATTACTTCTAGTTTCTAACTTTGTGACAGATGAACCAGCCATACAGTAGTTCCTTGGTTCGACACCTTATCGTTTCGCGCTTTGCTATAGTGTCGTTTAGAACTTAGGTTATGTATTTAGTACTGAAGTAAACTACTGAGTTTAGTTGCGAAAAACCAAGAGTGGCGAAAGGGTTTTAATCGGATCGGAAACAAGCTATCGCTTACCTTCCGTCCATTATCAGTAAATTTCCCGACTCTTTTGACGTTGTTACGTTCCGTAGTATTATCCGCTGTTGTTTTTCGCCTTCAAGCGCCATATGGTTACCAATGGAAAACCTGGAGGATTTAACTAATACAAATTGACTCTTGAACATTTTAATGCATTCTGGTTTGCTTGTTACTGATCGGTTAGGAGACTCTTATGATCTCAATTAACACATCAACCAACATATGCACTTAACAAAATACAATTCAAGACAAGTGTAAAATTTCTGCATATTTCGGCACCGGGGTGCCATCATCAGGGAGTTATTTAGAACAAAGGAGTACAAGCCCAACACGCTAACTTAGGTACTGTATCGCCTTTATTCGAATGATTTAACCTGTTAAAACCTAGCGGTAACTTTACATACCACCAGGTTTAGCACTCAAAAATCCTACGTGGTTTTCTCATTGCTTTAATGTCTCGTATGGGTCTCAAAATA
Source organism: Coptotermes formosanus (assembly GCA_013340265.1). Taxonomy (NCBI): domain Eukaryota; kingdom Metazoa; phylum Arthropoda; class Insecta; order Blattodea; family Rhinotermitidae; genus Coptotermes; species Coptotermes formosanus. The sequence goes on from BLKM01000152.1 coordinate 835,636, forward strand.
ATCAGAAACTTTGCCTTATATGACATTAACAGGTTGTTTTTATAACTGAGATGTAGAGTGTTTACTGCGCGGTACGTACTGAGTCCTTATTTAAAGCAGATACGTTTCGTCTTTAAAGGGTTAATGTGTATTAAAGTATGTGAAAATGCGTGAAGTTGATAAGCATATTGCCACATTTTTAAACAACACAAACCTGTAAAAGTTACTTTTACAATCAAGACAACTTCAGAAAATATTTTTCGGAAACAAATAATCAAAACATGTTTTCTGAAAATGGTGTATATCAGGTGAAATGCACTGATGGCCCTGTGACGTACATAGGCGTAGGTTCAACTGGATGAAACTTCACTACGAAGTTCAAAGAAACCTCGAAGAATTTTAGACAATTCTGGCAAATCAAATATGAATAACAATATGATTACAGTTTATTTAGCCAGCCATATTTTCAAAAGATGTTCAGCGTTTTTTCTTAAATCGTGATTTGGTACATCGTGATTTATTGCACTAAATGTGGATGCGCTGCCTTGTTGAAGGGGTCGAGGTGCATTTTGACCGCGTCCAATGTGTGCGTTGAAGAAACCACGACAAAGTGACCGAGCAGGTTGATAACGCGTCTGACTTGTATTCGGGAGGTACCTAGTTCGAATCTCCGCCAGGAGACCGACTGTTCTGAAGTTTATGGGTCCTGTTCTCAGTTGCTTGAGGCAAGTGATGACGTAGTACTTTAAATTAAACCATGGCTGATTCCATCCATATACCTTTTAAATTCATTTTTCACCATTATCTTGTCATTCCACGCAAATATGAGGTATTGACAAACTAACCAACTAACCAACCAACCAACCAACTCCATGGAGCAGAGGCCTCCTTGAGAAGCTAACAATTCTTCTTCTTCTGCTTCTTCTTCTTCTTCTTCTTCTTCTTCTTCTTCTTCTCCTGCTTTTTCTTCTTCTTCTGCTTCTTCTTCTTCTTCTTCTTCTTCTTCAGGGTCCGTTAGCAGATGCCCTGTATGCACCACAGCCTTAGGCTTATTGTGCAGAAGCTAACAGTTTCTCAGCTAGTCAAGAAATTCTCTGCATTTTATGGAACCCGGAGGTTCATTACCGCATTCACAAGAGCCCGCCACCTGTCCCTTTCCTGACCCAGCTCAATCCAGTCCATGCCCCCATCCCACTTCATGAAGATCCATTTTCATATTATCCTCCCATCTACGCCTGGGTCCTGCAAGTGGTCGCCTTCCCTCAGGTCTGCCTACCAAAATCCTGTATGCACCTATGAGATACTGACAGCATCCTTAAATAAGCGACAGTCAAGTCAGGTGAAACTTAGTGTTGTGAAGGTAGTTTGTAACGTTGCTACATAAGCCTGCAAGGAAAGGCGTCCTCATTAAGGCGATGATAAGCAAGTGGACGCTTCTGTTATGTCGCACGAGCCTAGGACGTCAGACAGTGTTTTGTTGACATCTTTGTTTGAAGGTCGGCAATAATGTGGAACGGTCGTCAAATGGTTATGTTGCGACAAACGGAATGCCTCTGTCCCATTAGCAAGCCACTTAAGTTCTACCTTGAAATCATAGGCCCAGACCTGGCGGGGGGGGATTGAGGCATGCAAGTTCCATGTTGCAAGTACGGGCGAGAATCAGTATGAGGTCTAGTCGCCCTATTCAGTGGGTACCAGGGGCATTTTCACCAAGGGTAAAGCTGGCTTATGCGTGAAGTTAGTGCCTTCATCACGTGCATAGGTTAAGGACGCGTGGAGTTATGCCTTTACTCCCCCATATGCCTCCATGGTGTGTAAAGGGACAGTTTCACCTTTTACTTAACGTTATTCTGAGGCGCGTAAGGAGTATTACACAGTAGCTGTACACTGCCCATGCGCGAGTAGTTGCATTCTGTGATTTCATTCATAAGCCAGAATTGCGTGCGGAGGCTTAAACGACAGGCGTGTACATTCGTAATTTATTTTTTCCCCCTTCCGCAGTTCTTCCAGAGGTCTATTGAAATTCCATATATATGCATATACGTATTGTAATTACACCTATTGATTTTTTCCGATGCTTTTATAATTTTATTTTACACTTTTAACGTATCTGACCTCTCTATTATGCGTCCATGTAGATGGTCACGTGGTTGGCCGAGACGTATATGTGTATATAAACTAACTTCAGTATAACTGTGTTTGTGTGTTTGTGTGTGTGTGTATGTGTGTGTGTACACAGTCGAACTCGGTTATAATGTCATGAACGGAAATGAATATTTTGTGTCGTTATAAACGAGTGGCTGATCCCAGTGGCCGCGCGGTCTAAGGCGTAGGTCTGCGGCCGAGCGTTTGCTGGGATCGTGGGTTCGAATCCCACCGGGGGCATGGATGTTTGTCTCTTGTACAGTGTTTATGTTGTCAGGTAGAGGTTCCTGCGACGGGCCGATCCCTTGTCCAGAGGAGTCCTACCGACTCTGGTGTGTGTCTGAGTGTGATCAAGTGTAAATAAACACCCTCGACACCTACTGTGAGTGGGTAGAAGAGGGAAGGACTACGAAACGAAAGGTAACCGAGGAGTATCCTTAGTGTTGTGGTTAACAGTGAGGAATTAACTGATACCACAGAATATCTGACGTTATGGACGAGGTGTCGTATAAACCGGTGTCGTTATCACCGGATTCAGCTGTGTGCGTGTGTGTGTGTGTGTGTGTGTGTGTGTAGATGAATATTTTTCGGCGGCAGTTGTTTACAAATTGTGACAGCAATATTTCGTCCCAGTGAAATTCCAGGATGCGTTGTTAACTTAACGGAAGAAATAAAAAATATTGTATATGTAGGTTAACTGTTCTATCTTGAACTACTGTTTTTTTTCGTCCGTTTTCTCATTAAGGCTTCTTCAATTACGAGATCTTCTCTCATGTTAGTTTGCACTGCACATTCACCACTGCCGTATACAGTTAGTCACTTGGCCCCGCAAGTTGCCGTCAGTATACTTTAGTGTTAAGAACTCACACTAGTACGTTGGTCCCTTAATACCGAAAAAAAAACCGGTGCCTCTCCAAATTCGCGACAGTGGCTCTTCATAGACGCGTTGAACCGTACTGTGTCCACCTCCGCCCTTTCAACCAGTGCTGAAGCACCAAGGTCAGCGGCGTTGTTTATGTGGTGGAAAATCTTGAACTAACCAGACGTACTGCGTCTTAACTTAGTGAAAAATAACTGTGTGTATTTAAGCCTTAGTCATGTGGTTAACTTGGAATGTGTTGGCTCAATTAAAAGTGGCTAACGTAGCAGACGTTTCGGATTTTTATGCTTTAACTGTACACAGTGCATAAAATTAGCGCCTAATACGGAAGTCATGTCTGACCGAATGTCTACGTGTTTAACGTAGGGAGGCGCTGAATTCCTTTCAGTGGAATTTGGTGTTGGAGCGTGTAGGGGAGAGGCAAGAAATGAATGTAGAAATTTAGGTTGGGAATACTCAACGAAAGAGGCCACTTTCATGATCTCGGCATATATGGTTATTAACCTTTTAAAGCCTAGCGGTAACTTTACATACCACCAGGTTTAACATTAAAAAATTCTACGTGGTGCCCACATTGCGTTTATGTGTTTTGTACGGATCTCAGAACAAACAGCAACTTTTGCCTTACAAAACATTAAGAGTTTTTTTTTTGCATTGTGTCTCACAATGCGCAGACAGTGTCTGACCAAGAATGACACAACAAGCACACTACAGACTTCTGCATAAAACAATCAACACTACCGCCGAACACATGTGAACCTACTTCAACCCATTGTAGACGATTGCTCGACTGTGTCATAGGTTTCCTCCGTGTATTGTGTGGTGTAAATAGTTTTTAACTTTTAAAGATTTTAATATCTTATTATTTTCATACTGAAATCAGTTCTGTCAACATTCAACTTGACATTAATTTTAGCCCGTTTTTAAATATGACGAGTGTCTTGTGATAAAGTGACAGTCCCCTGAAGATGATGCGGACAAGCGTCGAAACATGTCGGGATAGTGAGTGTTAAATAAAAATGGGATACTAGTGCATTGGTTTGTAATTATTTTTATTATATTAAGAGACTGGTTTTTATAACCGAAGTGGGGAATGTTTACAGCGCGGTACGCATTGAATTCTTATATAAAACAGATACACTTCGTCTTTAAAGGGTTAAAGAAACAGGGTGTTAGGTTGTGAACTGGGTTTGTCTGGCTGAGGGCTGTAACTAGAGGAAGGGACTTGCGCACTGGGTACTGAACCGTCTGGTTCAATGAATTACAGTCGAACTCGGTTATAACGTCATGTCACGGACTGAACATTTTGTGTCGTTACAAACGAATGTTGTTATAACCGAGGGGTATAATGTTATGGTTAACAATGAGTAATTAATTGGTACCACAGAATATCTGACGCTGTAGACGAGGTGTCACATAATCCGATGTCGTTATAACCGGGTTCGACTCTATTTTGATAAATCTGTCTCAGACTACGACAGTGACATTCGAGAAGATACGTACAAAATATATAGCCAGCGTCGTGAGCACTTCAAATCCCACATTACTGCAGTGTTAAATATTGTCTTACATACTGTATTTTGCAAAATCCAGTTTCTCAGTTTCCTACCTGCAATTGACAACCTTGCAGTATTATTTTTAAACTCACCGCTCGATAGAAAAGACTTGACATGTGTCAAAACTGTGTGTTTTATTTTCTTCAGTGCAGTAAAACGTGTTGAAATGGAAACTCGGCACGATGAATACCACACATGTCTCTGATGCTGAAGGTGAAATCGGTCACATAAATGTGTCAAGATCATCACATTCTTTTGTCAACTGAGGTCTCCCTTGCGTTAACTGTTTAAAGACCTGTGGGAAGTATAGCCTGTTACATGTTGTATCGTTAAGGAACTGTGAAATTTGTCATATATTTCATTCATTTGTGTTGAATGGGTCTCATAGCAAACAGCGATTATTTCTGTATACGGCATTAATTGATTGGTTTTTGTAACCGAGACGGGGAGTGTTTACTGCGCTGTTAACCCTTTAAAGACGAAGTGTATCTGTTTTATATAAGGACTCAGTGCGTACCGCGCTGTAAACACTCTCCACTTCGGTTATAAAAACCAGTCTCTTAATGTTTTATAAGGCAAAAGTTGCTGTTTGTTCTGAGATCCGTACAAAACACATAAACGCAATGTGGGCACCACTTAGAATTTTTTAATGTTAAGCCTGGTGGTACGTAAAGTTACCGCTAGGCTTTAAAAGGTTCAGGATTAGCAGTTTTTATATAGGGATCAGATTTAACTTTGTAAATGTGTAAAATTGGTTTGCTGAATATAAAAACTTGGGCTTAGTTAAAATGTACAGGTCTGGTTTGTAACGTTCTTGTGTGATGAATACCTAATCAAGTTCAGTGAAAAAAGTTGCGTCAGTGCAGTCACTATAGGAGCTAAGCAGTTGGCTGGATGCTTGAGGAAGCGGGGTTTGATTTAGGGCACGGGAAGAAACTTTCTGTTCTCCAAATCATCCAGATCGGTCCCACCCAGTGGGCACCGTATCCTCTTTCCCCAGGGATAAATTCGGCTGGGGCGAGAAGCTGACCACTCACCCCCATCTCTAGTGCCGACGTTAATGTGTGCTGCTGTACTTTCAGTCCTTCGTATGTCATCTTGGCGTGACATTTAATTAACCCTTTAAAGACGAAGCGTATCTGTTTTATATAAGGACTCAGTGCGTACCGCGCTGTAAACACTCTCCACTTCGGTTATAGAAACCAATATGTTAATGTTTTATAAGGCAAAAGTTGCTGTTTGTTCTGAGATCCGTACAAAACACATAAACGCAATGTGGGCACCACGTAGAATTTTTTAATGTTAAACCTGGTGGTACGTAAAGTTACCGCTAGGCTTTAAAAGGTTAAACTCAGTCGCAGCTGCAGTGTATGTGTAGCCGCAGTAACAGAAGTATACATGTAGATTCCCAATGCATACATCTGTCATATGTTCTAGTCCGCTGCTACTGTGCAGGTTCGGTAACTAGCCCTATACTTGCAACTCATCAAATCTTCAAAGACGCACATTGACCTTCATTATATTTGAAGATCCATTTCGTACCGCGAAGTAAACACTCCATCTGGTTCATGAAACCGATCAGTTAATGCTGCGACGGGAAATAATCGCTGTGTGTTCTGAGGCCGATACAAAACACGTAGCTACAAGTACACTCTACAGTTCCAGTTTTGAACATTTTTGTTAGGTGATTATTTCATTAAATACAGCGAAAAATAATTTCTGTTTGTGCAATCAATATAATGAGGACGGGCCGTAGGCCGACTGGACCGATTTGACGCAATCGGACCTCGCACTTATGGAGGGTTCGCGCATTAGTACTTTTTAAAAATGATAAAACATGGACCAGTTTAAGTTTTCAGCCTAACTTACGTTTATATACCAAAATGTTAGTACTTTTTTTTTGCTGTGCACAATAAGTTTTAGGGGCCTGCCACAAGGATCGCAGTCGGACTTTTGCGAGAAGGAATTGGGGACTGAAAGAGGAAGTAACAGACCGCACTATCTGGAGGATCTGTCTTAAAACAGACTACGTGAGTATGAAATTTTAATGTTATCCTCCCATCTACGCCTGTGTCTCTCGTGTAGTTTTCGAATTAGGAGATTGTGTGCATTTCTGACTTCACCCAATCTCATCGTGTTTTATAGCAAGGAAAAGATAGTTATTGATAGGTGTAACGGCAGAAAGCAGCGTCATCGACGTGGGACCCTTCTGGAAGGAGCAGGGCAGTTCTCTTTTTCGTAGAGCAGGGCTGTCCAACCTTTACTTGCTCAGGGGCCACATTTTAATCGCAGAAATATTCGCGGGCCGCATTCACGTTTTACAAAGTGAAGTTTGTATATTATTGCAGGACAGGCGCACTAATATTTGCCTACATAAACATACGTAGGATGGTTTTGTTATTTTATTTATTTATTTATTTATCTGTTTAAGGTTTGTGATTTCTTTTCATTATTTACTTATTCACCCGGCCCTGCCAACATTCCCTGCTGTAGTCTTGCAGTATTTACTGCGACATAGCCGAGATTTCATATATAAAAAACCAAAAACATTTTTAAATTTCTAGTACAAATGTTACAATGTTTCAAAGTGAATTTTATTTAACATTTATTTATTTGAATTAAACTTTTGACACTCAGATTTCAAAACGTGTTTGGGGGCCGCACAAAAACACTCGGAGGGTCGCATGCGGCCCGCGGGCCGCGGGTTGAATACCCCTGCCGTAGAGCATCCAGGCAGCAAGATCAATGACTGACATGCCGGCATAGGTTGAGGGAGTTCGCTGCGTGTAACTAAGAAGACAGAAGGCGTTCGCTGCTGTTGCTGTCACAGTGGTGTGGTAAATTAACAAAAACAGATCTTAGGCATGGCGGCGTCTTGAAGCGTTGGAGTGTGTTTGGGTGGGTCTGTTTAGAGAGGACGAGCAAGGTCTGGTCTCTTACCGTGAAGGACAAATCAGGGAGACAGCAGTGATATTTGTTCAGCAGAATATCCCTTGGGGAACTCGTGTGTAGGTAATGAATATGTAAGGTAAGAGTAAGGTTGTCCCCGTTATAAATTAAGAACCACGTCATGCAGGTGTATATGGGGAGTGGAGGTGCATTTCGACATATTCTTCAGCTTTGGCAGTGGATAGAGGTGAGTGGTCGGCTTCACGCGCTGGCCGCTTTAGCTCCCTTAAAGGAGTTCCGAATCCGATGGACAGGAAGTTGATTGGCCTTGACGTGCTGGAGAAAACAAAAAATGTTTCTGCGCTTATGGAGTAAACATTGGTTATCAAAGCCTTGGGTCTCCACCCTGCCAAAAACAGAAGTTATTTTACATTGCAAGATGTTTGGAGACAGCCTTTTATATTTTGTATATAAATATTCTGTGTTTTAATACCATACATGTAGTTTAATCTGAACAGTTTTACTGACACTGTATAGCATATGGCCGCTCCTAGTGGCCGCGCGGTCTAAGGCGTAGGGTCTGCGGCCGTTGGCTTGCTGGGATTGTGGATTCGAATCCTGTTTGGGGCATGGATGTTTGTCTCTTGTGAGTGTTGTGTGTGTGTCAGGTAGAGGTCTCTGCGTTGGGCTGACCACTCGTCCAGAGGAATCCTACTGAGTATGGTGTGTCTGAGTGTGATCGTGAAGCCTCAATAATGAGGAGGCCCTGGCCTGCTAGAGGCTGCTGCGCCGTGGCAAAAAAATATAGCAAGTAACTGCTGTGTGTAAGAATTAATGCGCACGTTACCATTCACAGAAGTACTATACGCTGCGCATGTGTGTGTGTGTGTGCGTGTGTGTAGTGTGGGTCCCTGATGGTGGCTACAACATGTAGCCGAAACATGTAGTGCAGTGGTTGGTAATAAAACACGTATGTGCAAGACAAGTGGCTTTATCCTGTGAATACAACAGTAAAAAAAAATTCAGATTCCCTAAAAAAAAGCTTGGAATTTCTCGACAAACTGAGCAACTGTCAGCTTGTTAAGTATTTTGATTTTTGGAGTTAAGTGTACGTACTTATCAGTTGTCATTAAACCGTAAAGAAACCTTAAACCTGTGGTTTTATTTTGTAGGTTACGTAAAATTAATTCCACTTCGGAAGTCATGACAGGCAGGCACCGCTGCGTTCGAAACAACATATGTTATCCACCTGCGCTGATTTAATTATAGTCAACAAGTGACGGGTATGTGGCACACAGGGAAACTCAGAAACGAGATATTGTTGTATTTATGATTATATTGATAATAATAATAATAATGCATTATTTAATAACATTAGTTGCTTTTTAACCCTTATCCTGCTAGTGTGGAATATATTGTGAGCTGCTAATAATGCCAGCACCACTAATGTGTAATATTTGGTGACCTACATTTGGCAACGCTGAAAGGAGCCTCTTTGTCTCTCTCTCTCTCTCTCTCTCTCTCTCTGCCCTTAAGGGCCTAGTTGGTAGCCGAGTAAGTGTGTGCACACAGATATGACATAGGACGTCTTTCACGATTGATTCAGTGTTGAGACATTGTGCAGAGAGAGAGAGAGAGAGAGACAAAGAGGTTCCTTTCAGCGTTGTCAAATGTAGGTCACCAAATATTACACATTAGTGGTGCTGGCATTATTAGCAGCTCACCATATATTCCACATTAGCAGGATAAAGGTTAATATCAACCGACAGTGGCACTGAAATTGTCACAGAGTGACAATAATATATTCAAAAAACACTACACTTCGACATGTTTCGGACCGTACTGGTCCATTATCACAGAGTATATCAGTCGTTGCATAAAACAGTTACTGTATGTGATGTTTTGTCTAGTTATATACGTAGGACTGCTGGTAATTTTCCGTGCATGTAAAATTAAAAAAAAAATTATTTGGATATAATACAAAAACACTAATCACCAACAAATGTACAAAGAGAGTTTTATCGTCAATTGTAACACACTCCTACATATTTCGACCCTGCGACCTTATTGTAACGATAACAAAAAAGTTCTCCCTGAAGATGACCCAGCAGGGTCGAAACATGTAGGAGTGTGTTACAATTGATGATAAAACTCTCTTTGTGCATTTGTTGGTGGTTAGTGTTTTGTATAATATAGTGCACGGACATGGAACACATTAAATATTTGGATAGAATGTTGAAAAATTACGCTACAGAAATTGACAATTTTATTATTTTGGACAAGTTGTGATATTTTAAAAATAATTTCATGACTTTTAACACAGTTTTAAAAGTTTGAAGTAAGGAAAAGCGTTTGTATTTCTATATTATAACACATAACGTAGTTTCATACTGTGATTGTAATACACTATAAACTACGAGGTGTAATGGCTTAAACGTGATGTGGGCGGTTCCTGTTAATGATCTGTCTTCTTCTTCTTCTTCTTCTTCTTCTTCGTCTTCTTCTTCTTCTTCTTCTTCTTCTTCTTCTTCTTCTTCTTCTTCTAAAGGCTCTACAACTCTACTTGAGTTTTGGCCTGTGCAATTATCCCTTTCCATTTATTTCTGTTGATGATCTGTAATAGCTGGAAATATGCGGGGCTAGTTTAACATAAAGAACTGGAGTATTGTATTGCGACGGTAAATAATACACGGGTGTAATATTAGTGGCAGTTTGCTTCAGCAGAAATCGCATATGTTCCATCTTTTATTACGGTAGCTTGCGAAATATCTGAATCCTGATTTGGTTGACGCTGCCAGGGTCTGATACTTTTGTTTTCCTATGTATCCTTGTTGATATTATAGTAAAACCTGTGAAGTTGGCCACTCTTATAAGTTGGCCACTTGTCACAGTTGGTCACACTGCCACGGAACCAGCACATTGCTAGGGTATTATACATGATCGTTACTCCTTAACTTGGCCACCTGTATATGTTGACTCTTGGCCACAGTTTCACATTTAGTTTTTTGCTTTATATGTAAGTTCAACCTCGCTGTTTTTGCCGACCTAAAAGGTTGTTTAGTTTTTGTGTCATGCTGTACATGGGCCAAAATCCTCATTCATTAGCAGAACTACCTGTTGCCCACTCAACCTCTATCCGTTCTTCACAAGTATGGACAACAGATTGGAATTTTCTAGTGGCAACTGACCCATTACTGTACTTCAGGTCCCTATTCATTGACAGTGTTATGTACCTGCTTTCCAACTCGACCACCTGTCTCTGCACTCTCAACTGTACTTTTGCACAAGTGACAGTGGCACAGTTCAATTTTTCATAGTCTAAGTGGTTCCCAAACGTTGGCCACTTGTATTATGTTGGGCGGCTTTGACTGGAACCCAATATGGCCAGTACTGATTGGTTTCACTGTATCAGACAAACCTGTAAATGTAGATTCATTTTGGTCTTGGTGTGGGATGTCACGAACTTGGGCAAATTACTTCTCAAAGCGACAGATAGTTTTTGCTGCGGTGATGATTTAGACTAAAGGCAGCAGGTTTTACTGAAGCGATGAGAAGCATTTACCAGACTGCGCGGTATAATTACCACAACACTTGAAGTTGTTAGTGTTGAAGGTACGGAGGTTCTAAGGACGTGATACGTCCCTGTGAAATGCGAGAACGGGGCTAAAAGTAGATTTGCGCTCTTCGGGGATATTACGCGGCGTCATGTGGTAATTGTTTATCGACGTTTCGGTCCCATATTCAAGGGTCGGACTTCTTGACCCTTGAAGATGGGACCGACACGTTGTCCCGAAACGTCGGTAAACAGTTACCACATGACGCCGCGTAATATCCCCGAAGAGCGCAGATCTCATCAATATGGCGGCAGAAGCTTGAAATCACGAGGCTAAAAATAACTCAGCTCTTATTACGGTATAATTAATATGATAATTGGCGCCTGTGATGGTATGCTATTAATGATGTTGATGGTGATGATAACTGAGGCCACACGACAGTTAAATTAATTTCGTTCGTCTGTTAGCGTCTTGTTTATGTTATTTTTGCTACCAGTGATGTGATGTGTACACACAGTCAGTTGTGATTTTATTCATATCGTGTCTGTTATCGGAACGTTAATTATGCCATCAATCGCTGTGATTTGACACCGATTGTGGCGTTTATTGTCGCGTTGATCCTTCAGACATTTCTGCCGACATTCACTGTGGCAACATGACGCTTGTAAAAACCAGTGAAACAGGTCAGGTGGGGCAGAAAGAGATTTCGCTAATCGGGCATGAATTTATTAATTTTAAGACGAGACATCCCCTTTGGCTTGCCTTAAAATTATTTATGCTAATCAAGTGCTTATCCTTCGTTACCAGAACTTGAGAGGTAACCCCTATAACCTGCTGAAAGACTTGTTGGATCTGGTTATAGAATCAAAATGTGTACTTAGGAATTTACTACGTATTAAATATGTCAACGATTTTCTAAATGGCTTGAAGGTAAGTGGGCGAGTGTGAATTCGCACAAAAGGAAGTGGCTGCATGTCTCACGGAGTGTGTTGCTTCTCAAGAAGAACATAGATGAGCTGCGGAAGACATTTCCCCGCCTTTTGCGGATCTCTAAAATTAATTTCCCGTACTCAACGAGAACCTGTCCTGAACCAGACATATCCAGTCCGTTCCTGACCACTCGTAGGTTTACCTAGTTGTCTTCTCCGTTCGTGTCCGATATCTTACATGAAATTTCGTAGCATTCAACCTTCTTGCGATGAGGGGCTGTTACCTCCGCTTCAGGTTATTGAGATAGAGGTCTTGACTCCCCTTTCGCTTGACCGCAGCTGCGCGGTCAGTATTTTCGTAGCTACCCGAATGTCTGTAGCAGTATCCTCCATTCAGTGATGCATTTAACTTACCTGCGGAATGCAGGGCCTCTCTTCATAGTAGTTGCTCGAGTTTTCAAGAAGTGTCCTACTTTTATTGCCGTATTACAGCAGCTTGCTTTTGCACTCCGTCCTGAGCCAGTTAATTCCAGTACACCTCGTTACAACCTATTTGATTAAGCTGTATTTTAATATTATACCCAACCACTCCGATGTCTTCCAAGTAGTCTGTAGTTTTGTTTTAAACCTGTTCCGGTTTATCCCCTACTTCACGTAATACACCACAAGGAAATTATTTTAACCTTTTAAAGCCTAGCGGTAACTTTACATAGACCAGGTTTAACACTAAAAAAATCTACGTGGTGCCCACATTGCGTTTATGTGTTTTGTACGGATCTCAGAACAAACAGCAACTTTTGCCTTATAAAACATTAAGAGACCGGTTTTTATAACCGAAGTGGAGAGTGTTTACAGCGCGGTACGCACTGAGTCCTTATATAAAACACATACGTTTCGTCTTTAAAGGGTTATGATGGTTGAGTGTGATGTCTGCAATGTGAATATCTTTGAAACGATATAATTATGTCAGCAATAAATATAAACGAAGGTCACTGAGGTATGCAAACTATTGAAACTAGTTGCAGCTGTATTTACATGGCAGTGATTCCTGAAATTCTTGTGTTTTCCTTTGTTACAGGTACGTGTCAGCCACCCTGCAGGGCCACCGTATGAGGTACGTAAGCATCAAATTCGAGTGGAATGGTGTATAATGAGACCACATAGAGAAACATTTTGTTACAAAACGGCCATTTGACAATCTCCAAACCATGCGCCAGCCCCAAACCAGTGTTTAACAGTAAAGGTTTGCGGGAAAATTTATTTTATACCAAACGATTAAAATACTAAAACTGCTATTAATTAATTATTACTAGATATTAATGTCACAGTTAAGTACAATATTTGTGGCGTAAATTATTTTTAGGAATGGATGAACGTCATTGAGAAGCTCGCAGTATTTAGTTGTGACATATTTTTAAGACATATGCGGAATTCCATTATATAAAATTGCGACTAAAATACACATGTTCTAGTTAGTATTAGACCATACTTACGACTGAAAGAGCAAGGATGGTGGACCACATCACTTTTTTCATTCCTCTCACTGTAAAGTTTCCAACGTGCGATGTTTCCCCATGGAATATGCACGAATTTCCTTTCAAACTCCAATACTCTGTACCAAATTTAAGTATGCATGCGAAATTGGCCAGATCGCCTAAAACGTTATACTCGTCTCTGATGGCGGACATGGGTTAAATGTGTTCGAAAACTGTTTCGAACAGCAGATACAGCTTCGGCTGGCCGCGGGTATCATGTCAGAGGTTTAGACCGTAGTCTTTGCCCCACATACCTGCTAGAAGTCTCAACACAGTCAGTGTTCGATATCGTTATATTATGAATAACAAAGGGCTGATGTAATTCGGAGGGTTGAAGAAACCTGGAAACAGGGTCGCATAATTCTCTTCGGGATTTAGTTTTATTTTATACCACAGACTTAACACCGCGTGTGTTGCACGTGTGTATGCCCATGCATATATAATGAATTTGTATGGAGTTACCAAATTGTGAGGCCGCGAACATACTCGTAAAAACTAGCCGACGAAGTCTAATTCAGCGTTTACTGGTGCCTCAGCTGCTGTGAGGCTATTTCAGATGACAACGACACATGTTAAGAACAGAGAAACAAACACCCTGTAGCAGATTCCTTCGTGACAAGCGTACAGTCACTCGCCAAGTTAAGAACGTACCTGCCTCTTATGGAACCGGCAGATTTAGTGCCGTATTTACAGGCGCCTGCAGTTGACATTTATCCTGAGCCACATGAATCCTATCCTCAGCTCCATGCCCAGTGCCCTTAAAATCCCTTGCTTTGGGCGTAAAGAGTCGATCCATGTCCCAAGATCCTGTGTGTCATTTCGTAACATGTTGTGTCTTACAGAGAGGATTTTTAATCCTCAGGCCATATTTCAAGCTAGAGATGACGGTCCCATATTGGCAGTGCCCTCTGCCCGCAACCTGAGGTCGCGCCATACCATGATGGCAAGAAAATCACTTAAAATTTTTGAGGAATAAATAATACCTAAACGCATAAAAGGATAATGTCTGTAGCAAGAGTTTCAAAGTTAAGACATTTAGATGAGCAATGATAAAACAGTAAGAAATGCTCCCAGGCCAATCTGTGTGGGATTTTTGGTGTAAAAAGTGGTGATGGGAGAGGTTTTATTTCCCCCTCCGAGAACTGTCAGTGTCACTCCCACCAGTGCTGCGTACTCATTTGTTTGTCTATAACGGACGCTACATTGTAAAAAACTGAGTAATCTTAATACTGTTTGTTGAAAAAGTGAGTATTTTGTCGGGAGTGCACCATCCCGTTGTGTATGTAACAACTAATTTGTCAGATGAGGATAAACCATTAACCGTCAGCACATCCATCTGTGTTTAACAGTAAGAAACGACTGCATCTTTCGACTCTGCTTGTGGGTCATTGTCAGGTCACTAAAAACACTCTGGAAGACAAGTTTTACATTATTATGGAAAATTTTTGAACTGTTAGCAATTGACGTAATTGAATGTATTTATGGGGGGGGGGGGGGGTGAGATCTCGTACTTTCTTAAGGCCAGTAACTGTCGACTGCTAAAGGAACTATTTAAGACGTGAAGGTAGCGCAGGTGCTGTCATGATGATCTGTATTGTTTGAACAGTGCGATGACAGTGACATCATAGCTTACAGACACAAAGACGAACATGTGGGCCTGCGTATGGGACAGAAACACTGCAAACTTTCGAAACAGAAGTTTACTTTCATTTCTGCTGATTTAACCCTTTAAAGACGAAACGTATGTTTTATATAAGAACTCAGTGCGTACCGCGCTGTAAACACTCTCCACTTCGGTTATAAAAACCAATCTCTTAATGTTTTATAAGGCAAAAGTTGCTGTTTGTTCTGAGATCCGTACAAAACACATAAACGCAATGTGGGCACCACGTAGAATTTTCTAATGTTAAACCTGGTGGTATGTAAAGTTACCGCTAGGCTTTAAAAGGTTAAAAGAGAACCGCTGCAACAGGTTGACTTGCAAGCGTTGCAGCATGGTGGAGTGTGAGACGAGAAGTGGGAAGGCTCGTGCCTTGGTTAATCAGTCGAGTGATTGATGCCGACAATTTGCCCGTTAGACTGCACGTATGATTGATATGATAAATAGCACGCGTTATGTCGCAGTCTTTTGTTTCACTGTAACCAGTCAGCCTGGATGAGCACAGACAGTAGGTAAGGCAAAGAGTAGTGAACTCGAACTGAGATTTAGTAGACGTCTTCCTGAAGAGAGACGTCGGAACGGGACTCCATTTTTTCTGGGAAATAATGCAACGTCAGTGGGTAATTGATTCCCGACGTTTCGAAGGAACGTAGTGTCATAATCTTCAAGGGTCTAGAGACAACTTTTCAATGGGTAATTGATTCCCGACGTTTCGAAGGCACCATATAGCAGACTGGGGTCCTCGACCACGCTGCCATGAAAACGTCAGAAGTACTCGCCACTCCCGATCAGTTCAATAAGCACAAACACGTATATGTGGTACACATTTTTTTTGGTTTCTTCGCTTGCAGTCCGTAAGTGGGACGTGGTTTGCATGTCCAGTTTTGATGCAGTGTCATATGGGCGGTCCTCACTCAAAGCTGCAGTACGGTTTTAATTCTATATTAAAATGAAAAATGTGCACATTTGGTGGTTAATATTACAGAAATTGAACTATAAGGCGCGGTATGGAGCATTTAAAATTACAACGTTCGGCGGTCCCCATTTTCCAAGAAAAAAAAAAATGAAAACTGTCCCGAGTTACAAAAACTTCAGATGTAACATGAAGAGACCTATAAACTATATATCTGTAACAGTGGCGATTTTCATTTGAAATGTGTGTCCTAATTTTTCGTATCTTCCTATAAAACCTCAAGCAATCAGCTTTATGGTTTGTGCTTCTTACAAATATTTTGGCGATGAAGTTAAGTATGAAGTCATGGGCAGGACAGGTAGCATGTGATGAGAAATGTGTGCAGGACTTTGTTCGGAACATCTATAGCAGACATAATGCTTGCAAGACATAGGCGTTGATGGGACGATAATATGAAAATGGATTCTAAAGAAATGTGATATCAGGGTGTGGACTGGAGTCAGCTGGCTGTGGATATGACACAATGATTTGCTTTTGTGAATGTGGTATTGACCCTTGAGGTTCCACAGATTTTGGGGGAATTTTTTTGGTCACTTGAGCAGCAAATCCTAGCTTCTTAGAAGGGACTCTGCTGTATTGAGTGATTTCTGTATAGTGTGGGACGTGTTTTGTATTTAACGACATGCATACAAAAGAGAAACGTGTTGGTGCAGCGCAAAATCGTTCTGTCCACAAAATCGAGGCTCCCGTTTCGGAGGCCTTCTGTATGTATATTTTGGATAGCTTCGGCGTCCGTCATTCCGGGTTCAGGTTACTGTTAGACTTTTAACGCTGAGTGGGCTGACTGGAGACGTGGCTTGTCGGACAGTGAGGCCTGACCGCTAGTTTGAAAGCTGCTTTTGTCCAAGGCCTCAGCATTTCTAGTACACTTGGTTCATTGAAAGAAAAAAAAAATTTGGCACGCTCGACTTTTTTTTTTAAATTAATTCTTACGAACGTCAGCTGCACATTTTAATTGAGGACTTTATATCACGTATCTGCACTCCTAAACGACAAATGTGAAGGAAAGAGATCACTTGGTAGGCCTAGGCGTAAATGGGAGGACAATATTAAAATGGATCGTCCAGAAATAGAATGAGGGCTATGGACTGGATTAATCTGGTTGAGGATAGGGTCCGGTGAACGCGGTAATGAACCTAAAAGGGGGTGAATTTCATTGCAAGCTGACGAACTGTTAGCTTCTCAAGAAGGACCCTGAGCCATGTTACTTACCTACTTACTTACATATTTACTTACTTATTACTTACTTACATACTTACTTACATACTAACTTACTTACTTACATACGTACTTAACTTACATACTTACTTACATACATACTTACTTGCGTACTTACTTACATACTTTACTTACTTACTTACCTACTTACTTACTTACTTACATACTTACTTACGTACTTACTTATTTACTTACTTACTTACTTACTTACTTACTTACTTACTTACTTACTTAATGTGTAAGACAGAACCACCGATTCGTCCTTGGGGAACTTGATGTAAGTTTGTACACATGTTACTACCAGAGACTGGAACCGGTACATCTTAAAACGAATAACATGCATTAGAACATAAAGTCGCCGATATAGTGTGGCCAGTATAGTGACATAGTGACTAGGCTACGGGCTGGGCTGTCCGGGGTTCGATTCCCTAGAGGGGAAAGAGAATTTCCTCTTTTCCAGAACATCCAGGCAGCTTTCTCTTCAATTTGTAACGCGGTTCTTTCCTCCGGGGTAAAGCAACCGGGGCGTAAGGGCTGACCACTTACCTCTATCTGGTATCGACGTTAAGAACGAATGGAGCTGTGCCTCAGTTCCCCTATATGTCTTCATGGCGTGGACTGGGACAGCTGTGCCTTCTTTGCATATGGAACTTCAATAAGGACCATTTACTGTCAGTTTCAAGTAGGCCACAGAGTTATTATGAGCCGCTATGAGTCTGCCGTCTACGATGGAGAGAAATGGTTGAGTGGAGTGGACATACTCGTCAGTTGAAATGGTAATGGTAACGCCTACCGCAATACGTGCGACTAGTGACGTAAATAACAATCTGTCGCGTTAGCATACAATGATGATTGCCCTAGGAATGACGAGTGTGTTGTCATTATGAGGGTCACAATCACGCCTCAGCGACCTGGCGACCTGGTTAACTCTACTTATCGAGCAACTAGAAAGAAGTGGGTAGACCGATGCATGTCTTGTTGGGTCAGGTCACATTTTATACTTCCGCGCCTCAGCTGCAGTAGTTACGTGACACAGTGCACCGCATGGTGGCGGTGGTGTCGCATTCCTAACGCGGGCGCGACGGCATTGTCAGTCGGTCAGTTATCTTGCCACATGAACTCATTTTTAAGTGTGTTCTGTAACGATACTGTCAGTTTGCTGAGGTTGTATAGTGTCGGTGACAGATGTATTAAATTTGATGACACTGAGAGGGGAAAATCGAAGTACTCAGAAAAGAAAATCTGTTTTGATGTCACTTTGTCGACAACGTATCCAACATGGGCCGGACGGGGATCAAACCACAGTCTCCGTGGTAAGGGGCTGCAGACTAAGCGCCGGAGCCATGGCACGGTAATCTTACAAACTCATTTACAAAATGGAAAATCATATTCACCAATGTGGACATGAGCACCGTAGGCAGTGGCGCTGTTGTTTGAGGCACCGCGATACAAGCCGGGAGGTCGATTCCCTATGGGTTCATTGGAATTTTTCATTGATTTAATCCTTCCGGCCGCACTGTAGCCCTGGGGTCGACTCTGCCTGTAACAGAAATGAGTGCCACGGATATCTCCTGGGGGGTAAAGGCGGCCGGTGCGTAGGGTGACAACCTTACCACCACCGTGTACCAATATTCTAGAAGTTCTGGGAGCCTCAACATTCTGGAGCCCTAAGAGCCTTTAGAGGGATAACTAACTTTACGGTCATGCGAAGTTCGCAGTTTCTATTCCAGCAAAAAATATGAGGTTAATCAAATCAATGAAGGTAAGATAAATACGCGGTCTACTCTAACACGCTCGTGAGATTCCAAATAAATAGGCCTAGATGGCGTTAGTCAAGAAATCTAGTGGTAAGAGACCACTTAGACCGTGGTAAGTTCCAGTGGTAATGATTCAGACTTGTGTTCTGGAGGTGTGCCGCTCTAATCACAACCGGGACACAGAGTGTTCTAAGGTTTTAATGGTTTTTCCTCAGTCTGTCCAGGAAAATGATGGTACAGTATGTCAAATTCTGTCATGATTGCTTACTTTCACATCCTTTCCAAGTAGTTTCAGCCACCCACCCTACCGTTCGACGCTAAGAGATTTGACTTGCTGACAACGTCGCTAAATAAGCAGTAAATGAATAAGAAACAATTTTGGGGGGCACCTAGGCGCACATGGTGGGACAATGTTAAAAGTTGACGTTGAAGACGATTCAGCGGTGGGCTCTTGAAAATATTATAATGAACCTTCCGATACCATAAAAGCGAGAAATTTCTGTCTACTACATGAACAACTTTTGTCTATTCGGATTCAGAATCCGGCTATTTCACACGAAATATTTTGTAGTCTGTGTTGCGTTAGAGCTGATTTTTCGCGCCAATTGCCCTCTGTCAGCGTCTTCCACTGTTCCTGTCACTCACTCGCTTCTGACACCGTGTACTATCGGTAGAAATGTCCATAAAATAACCACAAAAAGGCTCTTACAATTAAACAGAGATGTTTTCTTCCGGAAAATGTCTATGAAAGAAACTGGACATATGATGGTCGGTCAGAAAATAGTATGCTTGACATATAATCTCGGAACTTAATACCCTTTGAACATCCCGCACACACCCCTGATCTTTCGCCGAGCGGTTGTCGGCCGTTCTCAGTGCTGAAGAAAAGTCTTGGAGGCCACAAAATTAAAGATGTTCGCGATGTGGAAGCAATCGTTGCACGGTCGCTGATAACGCGGAACATAAATAGGCTTCTATCAACAGGTTATAGGAAAGCCCGTCCGAAGATGTGAGGAATGCCTCAGTTTTGGCGGCGACTATGTGCAAAAGCAGTAGGACAGGAGTAATATTAACCTTTTAAAGCCTAGCGGTAACTTTACGTACCACCAGGTTTAACATTAAAAAATTCTACGTGGTGCCCACATTGCGTTTATGTGTTTTGTACGGATCTCAGAACAAACAGCAACTTCTGCCTTATAAAACATTAAGAGATTGGTTTTTATAACCCAAGTGGAGAGTGTTTACAACGCGGTACGCACTGAGTCCTTATATAAAACAGATTATGTTCCGTCGTAATTCTGTACTGCTCTTACTAGAGTGAAGAATAAAGAGCTCAAAATATATGCGTTGCTAATTTGTTTTATGGCCGAAATCCTTAGTGTGAAATGTCGTAACGCTGTTACAGGATAAAATACTAACGTTTTAAATACATCATTTTGAAAAGGGGGACAGGTTTTGAGTGTAGGTATCGATGAGAAACGTTTTGTTTTTTATGAAGTTACGTGCAGAATAAACTCTGATGTGAATCGCCAATAAAAAATTGAATTTAAATCCGTTTTGTCTCACGGATATGAAGCATCACGTAGACATATCACGCGCACGCGTAATATTTGTTACCTGTCAGATGTTGCCTTTGGGTATAGCGAATATTATGCCTCAGATACTTGATACGAAATCGCGCGTTTTGCTGTTTTTCCTTTCCTGCATCCCATTGAATTGAAGATTATTATTTTGTGGCGTACGACGACGTGTAGCTTTGCACCAACGTTTCGAAGGAACCTGCCTCCAGTCTCTTCTATCCTGAAGGCGAATCAGCAGGTTCGTCCGAAGCGTCGATATTCTTCCACCAGGCTAAACGTGTCACATCTTAGAAGACGTAATCTTCAAACTCCCTGCCGTAAGAAACGAAATCCTGTCATTTTGCCTACATTTATAATTGTGAGAGATCTCGTATTGGTAATTTTAAACATTGCATTTCGTATCCTGTCTCAGTATAGCGTGTTTCCTGCGAGGTACGTACATTTCGCTCTCAGCGCCCTGTTAACGGCACAGTGTTAAGCAGAACATTAATCTGCTTATCTATGTCAGATATGCGCCTGATAAACTGTGCATTCCTGTGAATGGATAATCCCATAACCGAGGGGCTCTTAACCATTCTTGGGCCACAGACCGCCGTGAGAGTCTGGTAAAACCTGTGGACCCCTTCTCAGAAAATATATTTAAGTGCATAAAATAGAGATAGTGAGATTTATTGAAGTTAACGAACATTTTTGGAATTTAGAGGCCATAAATTATTTTGTTGCCTACATTCATTGCTGAATGAAAAGCTAAATTTCAGTTACGGCTTAGTGCAAATAAAGCTGTAATTTCTTTCCCATCCAAGTTCACGGACCCCCTAATATCTATCCACGGACCCCCTAATATCTATCCGCGGACCCCCAGTTTAACCCTTTAAGGACGAAACGTAATCCATTATATTTAAAGACCCAGTTCGTACCGCGCAGTAAACACTTGCCATTTCGGTTATAAAAACCAATTACTGATTGTTGTGTAGGGTAAAAGTTGACGTTTGTTCTGAG
Organism: Coptotermes formosanus; assembly: GCA_013340265.1. NCBI lineage: Eukaryota > Metazoa > Arthropoda > Insecta > Blattodea > Rhinotermitidae > Coptotermes > Coptotermes formosanus. Next base: position 857,290 of record BLKM01000152.1, read on the forward strand.
ATCCGTACAAAACACATAAACGCAATGTGGGCACCACGTAGAATTTTTTAATGTTGAACCTGGTGGTACGTAAAGTTACCGCTAGGCTTTAAAAGGTTAAAAACGGCTGCCATACACGCTTAAGGTATGCTTCCAGGGAGGTTAATATTTTTTACTCTTCCTCCATACATGTTAGGGATCTGAGAATGTGTGGAGCTTCATCTCCACGTCCTAAGTATGCATTAACGTAGAATGATGTGTCTAGTCAAAAGGACACCTTAAAATATGCAATTCTGTCACTACGAGTTAGTGATACCAGGTCTTGTGATTTTGTATGTATTATTCTGTAGTTCAAGTATACCAGTTCTGCTACCAGTGCTTCTGGTCGGATTCTGGTTAGTGTTATTAGTGTCTGTGATCGTGTCCGTAGAACGCTCCGTATGGCAAACTCGTTATAATGTGTGTGAAACAAAAGCTTACCGTCCTTCGCATATCATTAATTGAAAGACCAAGACAGTGAATGAAGTATGGATGGTAAATGTACCGTACTGTAATGGAGGGCGAGCTTTTTTGCAAGGTCAGTAGAACATACCCAGAAGAAATCGCATTGTAGTGCGCGTCAGAGGTTCCTTTCGAAAACTCTTCACTCACCTTCACCATCAAGACCGTGATATTCATCTTACGTCATGTGTAGTGACTGTTAATTTTATGTACAGGCTGGGATTTCGTGTCACAGGTCTGTGGATGTCCCGCAGCTCGTGTCTGATTATTTGTGGATTGTATTGCAATGTTAATTATTCACGTGATTTTCATATTGATATGCCTATTTCGGATGACGATGTTTCTGTTTTGAGTGACAGAGATCCACAAAACTGAAGCAGACAAGTTTACCTTGAATGTAGGAAAACTACGTTAAAAAGCGAACAGGAATAGAGAAACAGTACTTTAAACACAGTAGTTCGGGGCCGAACTGATGAAGCCGTACTGCCTACAGTATTGTCTTATAGTTGTGTAAAAATATGGTACTACGAATATCTTGTATAGGAGATGTGAATTTGTAAACCAGTAATGAAATTATCCTGATCGAGCAGTGTGTGTGGGACTATTAGACGAAACGCAGCTAAACGTACTAGAAGAGAAGCTCAGCTTAAGTTCTGTGAAATTCTAATTGTGGAGGGGGGGGGGGGTGAAGCGTGGTTCCTTAAGAAGACGTAATAAATCACATGCAGGATACAGAAAGGAAAACTGAGAGAAATCCAGAGGTGCACGTGGCATTACGACATACACAACAGAAGTATAACTAGGAATTAAATGTATTCTCACTGATACATAGAATTAGAGATGATAGAGATAACTGGAGAGAAAACATCGAAAGAATACAGGTACCCCAATGCAGTCCTTTACCATTCCACAGGAAGAAGAGACCCAGATAGACCACATAAAAGGTGGAAATGAAGGTAGAATAGCTAGAGAGGCCTAAGCTCTGACAAGAAGAAGAAAGTTCAGTTTAGCACTTTCAGCTAACGTGCTGGACTCTTGCATAGATACGAGTAATTAGAAGACGGAGTTCTGATCAAGTCATAGTTACTTGCAGTTGGACACGTGTTTCAGAATCATATTATTATTCCTCCTATGAATTTTGACACTTCTTGGAAGGGCTTGTTACTAGCGTACAGATGATGACAACGTGAGTGTTGGCAGATATGCCCTTACAGTCTACAGGTTTGCATCCAGGTCCGTAGCCACACCATGAACACAGTGGGTGCAGCGACTTCCATTGGAGGTGCTTATACGTACATACGTTACATGCGTTTATAATACTCTATTATACACATAATATGTATACAGTGGTACTCGGATATAACGTCACGAAAGGGACTGAATGTTTTGTGTCGTTATAAGAGAGTGTTGTTATAACCGAGCTAAATGATGGTATGGTTAACAGTGAGGAATTAATTTGTACCAGAGAATATCTGACGCTATAGACGAGGTGTCATATATACCGATTTCGTTGTAACCGGGTTCGACTGTATTATGTATGCATAAGTATAAAAAGCACCTTTTGTCAGTACCGCAAGATCAACACTTTAATTCCATAATTCGCCCCATAACATTGCACAAAACATGTTGCACATACATAACGTTCTTGAAGTGAGTTGTTACCCACGATGGCGGTTCAACAGGGGCTACACGTGGATGCGGTACGGTGTCGCACTTTTTTAGCGGGCTGATGATCGTGTTTGTCTTTGACATTCTGCATATTCCTAGTGTGTGGGTGCAGATTTGTCGTGGATGCATTGCACCCACTTGCACCTCCCTTGATACGGGCCTACTTGCATCATCGGCTTGCAGATTGGGACAGGTACCGTATTTGTGGTGTCTCCATACGAAATGTCACGTGCCAGGTTTTCCCCCCTCAGTGATAGACTTGCTGTCGTCGTGAAGTCGAAAACTGGGTTTATGGTTTAAGCAGCCGCGTATGTAAACAGAACTTTAATATTTTTCCGAAGTGTGCTCGACTTACGTATTTCAAGGTCAGGCATTAAATACAGCTAGTTTGTGCGTGCATCATGTTTTTATTACCCGTGGTAAAATTGTAAAAAAGCATGCCATTTGGGTGGCCTCTGATGTCATAACGTGTGTACTAAATTTCGTGAAAATCAGTCTTCCGGTTCAGAAGTTGAAATGGATAGCCATCACTGCCGAACGGTGTGCTGGACGTTGAAACGTACTAGAAACCTTAAGAAACGAAAGCAGGCTAACAGTCGCACTCGACACGGGTATCAAGCGTAAGCGTTGCCAAAGAATATGAGATTAGGCAGTGTAGTATGATGTACAGCAGGTAGAGGACGAAACGGGTGATGAGAGCAAACGAATGGCACCGACGGAACTTATGTCATTCCGCTGAAGTTTCTCGCCGCAGCAACAATCACGTGTCCCATATTTCGTCATCCGCTTACTGTATTTCATTTACACATAAGAGAGAGAGACCCTTGGCGGCGGCCTGGTTACGAACATTGCCGATTTCACCCGAAATTTTATACACAGAGTGAGAGGGAAATAGAATGGAGACAGAAAAAAGAGAATATAATAAAAAAACAGGCACCAACAACTCAAAACTCCACCCTATCCCAGATTGACTTTCGCGTTTCTATGGCAACAAACGGTCCTAGATGGCCTGAGACTTCCGGAACGATCGATGCCGGGCGCGACGAGCTAACAGCGTCGAGGGAGAGAAGAAAGTACCAACTGTTCCCTCTTTCTCGCACCAGTGAAGTGGCATCCTCAGTTTTTGTCTCTTTCTGCTAGTTAATTTCTCCTCTTAAAATCCGTCTTCCTCACTTCTGATCCTCTCCACACCAGGTCATACTGTCGACTGCTAATCTCCGTCACTATTCGCAAATCAGCCAATGACGTCACAGATCGAGTTTCCACTGTACATTCGTATCAGTACGCGTGGACTCAAAACTGTCCGCTGTCGGCGGAAGAGCCACGATGTAGTCAAGGCTGACAACTGTAACATCGTGGTACGGTATATGTGTTGTTCATTGCAAGTTGTTATGAATAAACACGGTTATTCTTGTCTGACTTAAGGAGGAGCATGATGCCTGTACCAATGTTAAAATCCGCCTCTCGGCTTCTTGGTCTTGTGTTTTCTCTTTCCGTGCCATCTTCTGTCACCGACCTTCTCTGTCGTACAGGGGTCCACAAATTCCGGGCGCCGGTCGCCCTGACTCCCAGATTTCTAGAAGATACCTGCAATCCAGCTGTAATATATGGCCACTTTCATTAATCTGTGTATGCACAGATTGTTAAATCTGCGTTACTGACTTTAATTTCTGACGTATTTCAGAATTATCTTGGTTTTCTTTTTCCTTTTTGTTGGGGAGGTCGGTTCTAAGTGTATATATAGGTGTCTGTCCAACCCGGGTTGAGTCTCCTGTCGGCACAGTGGCCGTTCTTACACGTTTTCGTAATTGTCCTCATTCGCTGCAGGCAAATTCCGGGACAGGACCTCGATTAGGAAGCGAACGCTGCCTCCCAGACCCTTTACAGTTCATTGTGTATCATCACCTGTAGTTTGAGTCTTAGTGAATTGACAGCGTCGTGAAATAAGCAACAAAAATACATAAAGCTCTAGCTACAGAATGTTCAAAGTTCTTCATTTTTGGCACCCCTGTTTCTTGTCTGTTGTCAGCTTCTTTAGTTTAACTAATAACTGAAATAATATTTGACTAAAATGAGTAAAAATAACGTTAGTGACAACTCTTGTATATGTGGTTATTTATTATATGTATTTATACTACAAGTTTCGGCCTCTTTTTGGCCATCATCTTGGTAATTACCAATCGACGAATGTTCCTTAAGTTCTTACGTTAAGACTGGCGTATTCACATGTGTGGGGGAACGTATGTGTCGTATAAACCGGAAATGAACGGTATAGATTTTAGTTCTGGCTTTTTCACCGCCTCAGAGTTTCGTGACACCTGCCTAACGTTTGGCCCCATCAAATTATTAGAGTCTAACTTTTGAAGTGCACAGGACGTAGTTGCCACATATTGTTAGATTTGTTCGTGTCGCACTGTCGTACTTCCATTCGAAACGCTGGCAACTCTTTACCAGTCGACATGGCGTAACCTTTCCAGGAGAATTCTCAACAGTGCTGCTACGAGAACCTGAAACTTCGCGTTTCGTTTTTGTTAAAACACGATGTTTCTGAAGCTGGCTGTGCTTTCGTCATATCTATCGAATTAACCCTTTAAAGACGAAGCTTATCTGTTTTATATAAGGACTCAGTGCGTACCGCGCTGTAAACACTCTCCACTTCGGTTATAAAAACCAGTCTCTTATGTTTTATAAGGCAAAAGTTGCTGTTTGTTCTGAGATCCGTACAAAACACATAAACGCAATGTGGGCACCACGTAGAATTTTTTAATGTTAAACCTGGTGGTACGTAAAGTTACCGCTAGGCTTTAAAAGGTTAAGGTATCTCTGTCATCGCTTCAGGTTTGTGTTTATGAGGCGCTTGCTTTGAACTTCGACCGGGTTACCGGTTATCCTGATAGAGACTTTTCGTTTGTTGTCCGTAGACTGTCCCGGTGGATGCCCGGCTAGTGGCCTCAGACTATCGTAGCTTTCTTAATCCGTACCTGCTCGGCTTTCATTACCGTACTGCTGTTTCAAAGGCCTAACCTTAAGCAATGTCTTTAGGTGATGTAAGAAACGAACATTTAGTGCTGACCTCGAACGTTTAATACGTGTTCTTTGGAATGAATATACAGCTCAACCTCCTCACTTTGTTATTGTGTCCAAACACCGTGTCTTGATAAAGACCGACCAGAGATACCGTTTTACGCATTCCTGGACATCCACATTGGAGTAGGTAGGTGGCTGGCTTCAGGCTCCAGCAGTTCTGATTCCATCTTAACCCTTTAAAGACGAAGCGTATCTGTTTTATATAAGGACTCAGTGCGTACCGCGCTGTAAACACTCTCCACTTCGGTTATAAAAACCAGTCTCTTAATGTTTTATAAGGCAAAAGTTGCTGTTTGTTCTGAGATCCGTACAAAACACATAAACGCAATGTGGGCACCACGTAGAATTTTTTAATGTTAAACCTGGTGGTATGTAAAGTTACCGCTAGGCATTAAAGGGTTAAGATAACGATTCACCAGCTACTTCTTTCGCGACTCAACATTTCAGAACTCCTCCGCTTGGCGATCCATAGTTTGTCAGTTAGGGGCAAATTCGAAAGACATTTTTTAAAAACACGAATGCAGATGTCATATTTCATCGATGGTTATGTGAATAGGCATAAATATTTACAAGTACAAAAACAACATAAATCAGTTTTTATATTTTGACTTTTGCAACGCCACTGAAGGTTTGGGGACCCCCTGCGTCAAGGGAGAAAAAAGTTGGGAAGTTGGAAACTTGAAAATCATGACAATGGTGTCGGTATTTTTAAAAAATAAATATCTTTTCCTGGTTAGCTCCTTGAACATGGTGGCAGACTAGCGAGGAGTGGCGTCTTCGATGTTGCAATGACAGCAGCTGGTACAGTTGGCGTGTGACGTCATGCTGCTGCCACTGAGATTTGCATGCTTTTGTCTCGGTGGCCAGAGGCATGTTCCGACGCTGTGACGTAATTGTGCCGTCTTCATATGCTGAAAATTAGCCGCAGGGTTTATTCGTTGAGATGATAACTTAGCTCAGTAAGAAGCGAATATGGTTTGCGTAGTTAAATACGCAGTTCTGTGTCCTAGAAACTCCGTAGTGCCGCCAGCTAAACAAATAACCTGTTGTGTCACGCCGTTTGAGACGGGCGGACTGCGGCTGGAAAATTACATTTCACGCCGGGCCTACTGGTTTATGTACAGGAGGTACCAGGTTCAGGTTCCGGTCATGGGACGGACTATCCTGGAATGTTGTTTCGTGGTGTTTCTCGAGTCACTTCCAGCAGGTGCTGGTGAATTCACTATTACCGCTGTAAAAACCTGAATTTTTGCATAATTATGGGAGAATTGAGGTTTTTACAATAGTCCGGGTGATCAAATCGAGAAGAATGAGATGGGCGGGGCATGTGGCACGTATGGGAGAGGGGAGAGGCGCATACAGGATTTTGGTAGGGAGACCTGAGGGAAGGAGACCACTTTGGAGAGCCAGGCATAGAGGGGAGGATAATATCAAAGTGGATCTTCAAGAAGTTGGATGGGGGCGCATGGACTGGATTGAGCTGGCTCAGGGACAGGTGGCAGGCTCTTGTAAATGCGATAATGAACCTTCGGGTTCCACAAAATGCGGGGAATTTCTTGACTAGCTGAGGACCTGCTCGCTTTTCAAGAAGGCCGCTGCTCCATGTAGGGGAGTTAGTAAGTTAAGGTTTTTACGTCGTTCATGTTCAGGATTCTGGTTTTCGGGGATGTTGCGCTGTGTAGCGAGTAATTTTAACATATCCCGACGTTTCGAAGGAGCGTAGTGCCTTCGTCCTTTCAGGCCATACATATCCTTCATGTCATTCAACCATTCGTCATCCCACGCTTATATTCTTATAAGGAAGAAACTATTGGAAGTTATACATTTGGAGCATAGCAGTGTGTGGTGCTGAAACCTGGACACTTCGGAAATTAGATAAGAAATGCCTTGAAAGTTTTGAAATGTGGTGCTGGAGAAAGATGGAGAAGATCAGTTGGACCGATCGTGTGAGAAATGAAGAATTATTACAAAGAGTTAAGGAAAAGAGGAATATCTTACATACAATAAATATAAGGAAGGCTAACTGGATTGGTCACACATATTGCGTAGGAACTGCCTTCTTAAACACGTTATAGAAGGAAAGACAGAAGTGACTGTAAGACGAAGAAGAGGATGTAAGCAGCTACTGGATGACATTAAGGAAAAGAGAGGATACTGGAAATTGAAAGAGGAAGCACTAGATCGCACTGTGTGGAGAACTCGTATTGGAAGAGACTATGAACCTGTTGTGAAACAGACTACGGAATGACTTATATTCTGCAATATTAACTCTTTAACCTTTTACAGCCTAGCGGTAACTTTACGTACCACCAGGTTTAACATAAAAAATTTCTACGTGGTGCCCACATTGCGTTTATGTGTTTTGTACGGATCTCAGAACAAACAGCAACTTTTGCCTTATAAAACATTAAGAGATTGGTTTTTATAACCGAAGTGGAGAGTGTTTACAGCGCGGTACGCACTGTGTCCTTGTATAAAACAGATACGCTTCGTCTTTAAAGGGTTAAATAAATAAAGGGAAATGAATTCCGGCTAACACAATTTTAGGGCTTTATTAATAATAAAACTTTGTCATTGACAGACTACATGCTTCGGTCCGAGGGGGCCATCTTCACGCGTGACTGACTATACACAGAACAGAGTAGCGGGCTTGGATGTTTTATGTGTACTTGTGAGAAACATCGACCCCGGTACTCTTTTCTATGTATAGTCGCACCTGAAGGTGGCCCCCTCGGACAGAAACATGTAGTGTGTCTAAAAGGTTTCGAAGGTGGTGTATAATATTGTGTGATAATGGGTTTATGGACTTTATCCATCGTCAGACGAGTTAAATATTAAAAATATTAAAAATTAGAGAGAGCATTAGACAGAGCTAGCCGCTATCACTGGAGGCTACCCCTGTCTAAGGGGCCCAACAGAGTAGATGTTCTTCTTTTCTCCCCCTCCACTTGGGCCCGAAGCAGAGCCAGCTTCCGAAACGTTGTGATTTTAATTTTTAATATTTTTAATATTTTACTTGTCGGACGATGGATACAGTCCATAAACCCATCACCACGCAATGTCGTGTGTCATTGACAAAGTTTTATCATTAATACAACCCCAAGGTTCTGTTAGTCGGAATTCTTTTATCGGGATTTCTTTGACTTATAACACAACGGGATGGAACATATCAAAACTCTTTAAAGCTTAGTGGCTGCTTCATGTACCACCATACCACCAGGCTTAACGTTTACAAAACATTCCTCCCGCACATTGCGTTTATGTATTTCTTATGGTTCTCAGAACAAACAATGATTGTTGGTCTATGCAGGTAACTTACTGGCCTTTATAAATAGAGAGGTAGCGTGTTTTCTACGCGGTATAAACTGTTTTCCATACTCATCTCCATCTACACGTTGGACATATGACAAACGTGGAAAGCCTTGGAACCTTTAAAAAAGCAGTGCTGTTAATGAAATCAGACAGCATTAGATAGAAAAAGACTTCCACTCTTTTTACGGCTTTAAATGGTTGAGAAACAAACATGCGTGGCCACAACAGGTCTGTGGGAGAGTTTAGAATGTGTTTTGTACTAATGAAATTGTGAATACAAGAGTCAGATCAACCACACGGGTTAAAATTTGTGGTATTTTTAACCCTTTAAAGACGAAGCGTGTCTGTTTTGTATAAGGACTCAGTGCGTACCGCGCTGTAAACACTCTCCACTTGGGTTATAAAAACCAATCTCTTTAATGTTTTATAAGGCAAAAGTTGCTGTTTGTTCTGAGATCTACACAAAACACATAAACGCAATGTGGGCACCACGCAGGATTTTTTAATGTTAAACCTGGTGGTATGTAAAGTTACCGCTAGGCTTTAAAAGGTTAAGGGAGACCTTCCGTTTATATGTCACATAACGCAGAAACTGATCCAGTATTGATATGAGTTTATGCGACATGGATAGGTACCAGATTTGACACTCGGTTGTTCTTGATTTTGTATAATAGTTTTACATCATAACATCGCCCGTAGCTCGGCAATAAATCGTTTCTCGAGAATTTATAAACTGCTATATTGTAGTGCAGGGCGACTGTTAAGTGTAAGTAATTGGTCAGTTGCAGCGTTTTATGTGTCAGTTCTGTCTGATGTAGTGATGAAATTCATGAATCAGGTTTGCAAGTAATGTTTAAAAATGTAGCTAGTCACTGCGTAATCTTATCTCATTATTAAGTCGGGCTGTTTCACTCACCAATTATCTCGCCCAGCTCACGTTCAGCGGAAGTGAGAACTCGTGATCTGATAAGTGTCTAGTCCATGCCTTCGCTCTACCATTTCGTGCTGAAGTTTTTTACTCAGTATGCTGCGACGTATTTGTGGTATCCTTCGGGATGCCATGCTGCTGCAAATATAGGTTGACGCTAAGTGCCTTGCGGCCGTGTTGGGCAGATCTCATATCGGGCTCGTCTTGTAATAAATGCTTTGAAACGTTTTGTTTTCCCAGAACAACGGCCCTGGCCTTTATTCATATCAAACGACAGGTTCAAACATCATTCCACTGTTACGTTTTATTGACAGTACGGTACGAATTCCTCCTGAGCCTTGTGAGGCTTCATTGCCGTTTTTCGGTGTTTTTCGTACGTGTCTGTATCGTTTGGTTTGTACTGAAGTGTGCGTGTTGGATTCTGTTATTGTTTCTAGTGTGGTGACAGTTTTTCGTGCAGTTTCTTCTATGTTCGTCATCGGATACATGTTTAATGCTTTCCGTAGTCTTAATTTTTGGACATTTGTCCATCAAAATATACAGACATTTGCTTGTTAGTTTTGCATTTTTGTCTGTTTGTCTGTCTGTCTGCACATAATAAGTCGAGAACTTTTGAATGAATTTTCCATATTTGGTATTGCAGGTTGTACCAGACTTGTTGACATCTTTAAATTTGGTTACAGTCGAACAGAAATAGCTGACGCACTGTGTCACTCTTTCCCAACTTATCTTCCATGGAGGGACCTTTAAAACAATTTTTCGTGTCCCGAGGAACCCCTACCTATGAAAACGTTTATAGGCCAGAAAACTAAGAGGCTGTTAGCAGCGCACGTAAACTACTCCAGTATTGTCAATCGCCGGAAAAAAAATTCCGGCGATATATCAAGATATATTTGGAATTTTTCGCAGTATTTCAGAATTTTTATGTGTTTATTGCACGATTTCTGGCGGAAACTCAGATAATTTTTTGTGGAAACCTGGTTGGGAGGCACTGCTCTGTGTGAAGACCCATATGCGTTTCTGCGCCCGTCTGTAACACGTGACGTGCTAAACATTTGTCAGAGTAAAAAAATGCTTTTAACAAAACTTTTAGAGAGGGATGAAAACACATATGCTACCTAATGCACTTGTCGTGTAAGGCTTACGGTACGTGAGATAATGAAACTAAACGGGACGAACGCGTCGGGATGATTAAATTGTCCCCACAGTTTCTAGTTTGTTATTTTTTATATTCCGGCACGTCCTTGGGTTCTTCTTAAACATCTAATTAGTCTGTGTTTTATTTAATCCTTTTTACTTCTTGAGCGACATGTCACGTCTGTCTATATGTATATGATATGTGTAGGGGTGCACAAATTTTATACCGTGGCGCCCAATATTTTTGGGTCCTGGCTGTGGAACTTTTGGCTCGTCGAATTTTGGGGTTGCACGTGGATTTTTGGAAAATTTATGCCCCTTTATATATAATGTAGATTTATCTATTATTTTATAGAATCTCGAGCTTTATCTGCGTCGTGTTGTTGTATTTATCTTCCCACAACTTCCTTGCTGTTGACGTTTTAAATTTTTTAAATCATATTCAGCTTCCTAAGGAATGCCACATCCCACACACACTTACTTCAAGTGTTGCACTTGTTCGAGTCTGTAACTTAATTTTGGCAAGAAACTTAATAGACGTTTCCTTCATTTCTGCTTATGAAGTTACAGAATTTTGCCGAATGTGTTGTAGTGTATTTTGTAGACCATTAATTTGACCAATTTACAGACTTGTTCCGTATATGTATATAGTTTATGTTGGGCTATCCATGAAAATGTGGTCAGTATATACGTGTGTACTAATAAGGCACGTGTTCAACTTCCAGTGTTCTAGTATATTAACGTTATCAGGTGTGAAGAATATTAGCAGTCACCACATAAGGGACTGGCTGAAATTTATACCTCTTCGTTTTATCAGCTGTCAGCCCTCTGAAACTTCTAGTCGCTCAGTAGTTGCCTTTTATTAAATGTTGCGACATTCAGTGTTCTGTCTTTTACTTTATTTTCTGAAAACGGCAGTTGCCAGGAGTCGTACTCCAGCCGTCCTTATACATATACTCCTGCTTTTTATCATTGTATTCCCTCAGCTGAACGCAACATGTCAGATTTATGTAAAGTATAATAATTACGTTGGTGTTCATGTCACTGCAATACTTAATTAACACGGCAGTTTTTTATGGCGTAATTCTGAGAAGTCATTGCAAAAAGAAGGCAGCAGCGCCCTATTTTAACTTGTTTGAGACATACAAAGTCGCGTTCCCACGACTGGTGTATTTGAAAAACATGTGTCACTTGTGGATATTTGTCACTTGGTGGGAACGGTGCCCTTGTGGGGCCACTTGTCCATTTCTGTCCGAAATATGATGCAAGTCCATAGAATCACCAATGATTAGTCTACATTTCAGCCCGTAGTTGTTTTTACTTTATCACGATTCGTTTATCTGCGGTCCTTATCAGGCAACTATAGTGTACCATTTACTGTCGGCTTGCTTATCACATAGAAATTCTTTTGACTCACTGATGCACCTATGCTGGAGCATGCGCTGAGTGGTCGTTATGTCGACAGGCACCGTGTTTTATGGACAATTATTGACGCATTTGTAGATGCACTGGTTGTGGGAACCCGGCTTTGGATTAGCGCACACTGGAAATTGCAGTACTGGTACATTATGACATTTCATTCGCTGTCTTGATGCAGGGTATGAAGCATGAATACAGAAGAGGTACTGGATGTTCGACAAGTTTGAAACCTCTTTTACCGTGAGCTAACAGTCAGCGAAATTATGATACACCAGTAATCACAATGAATAACCAGTGCTTTCCGCTCCCCCCCCCCCCCACACACACACACACTTTTCATGGTTCGACAGCCCTAGTGGATCTAGGCATCCTCATTCTTGAGGTTACGCGATCACAATCAGACACAGGATTTCTCTAGACGAGGTTATCGGCCCGCCGCAGAAACCTCAACCTGACAACACACACCACTTAAAAAGACATAGACATACATGCCTCCAGCGGGATTCGAACCCGCAGTCCCAGCAAGCGAACGGTAACAGACCCACGCCTTAGATCGCGTGGCCACCGGAATCGAGTGCTTGCTTTAATGGCGGTGTACACGTGTAAACTGCTTCACACTGCAGACTGCAGACTTACTGGATACATGATTTTCGTTTTGCTGTAGGAAACAGACGTTGCGTGAACCGCGCTAGTGGGAACTTCTGCACCTGTCAGCAAATATTTTACTGCCACTCGTGTGTCTCCTTTCGTTGCATATAACATAATAAACGCTGTATAGTGCGGAGACATGGGAGACATCCTACTCAGAAGGTTTATATTATTAGCTGTCAGTGTGTCTCGCACGTTGTTATCACCTCGTATCGTTGTATCGACGCATTAAGTTCGCGCCCCGACGTCATATAGTGACTATGCAGGGAACGAACTCAGGCTAGGGAGACAGGCTCCTGGAGATTTCTTGCGCCTATAACTTCTACCGCAGTGCTATTGCTTCATCAAGGGGTAAGGGAGTACACATTTAGGGCCATTTTCCATGAGTGTCATTGTTGCTTTTCAGCGCGTCTCACTGGCGAACATTTGTTTCCTAGGACAACTCTAGTCTTGAAATGGAATTTGTGAAGAGAAAGTTGTCCGTCTATTATTGTTATTCAAGAAATTAAAGAAAAAGAAAAGGAAGCATACATTCCGATTAGAATCCCTGCTGAAATGAAGGCGGGAATACGGCATCTTTTACGCTACATGTAGTGACAACTTTTCTTCTGCACCTTGTCACTCTACGATGCAGATCTACGAATCTCATGTAGCTTCTTATGTGCTTCACCTTCTATAATAAACAGTTCAGACTCAAGATTATGTTTTATTATAGCATAAAACACCGTCAGAATGAACAGCAGACCATCATTCGGGTGTTAACTGTTCGAAGAAGTGGCACGACTGAACACTGTCGTGGAAATCGGCTGTGGCGCGTCAAGAGTGGCGCTACTGGCGACAGGAATAAGCAACTAACAGGGTTTTGTAGCGCTTCAAGAAACTGAAGCGCTACTGCCTGGAAAGAGTCGCATCATTGTAAACAATTGTTCGCTGAGTCACGCTACTATTTGTAGCGCCACAAACATGCTCGTGGAAGGAAAGGTCCATGGAGAGTAGTAATTCGTGAGAATGACGTGTAATCTGTCGTGTTGTAGCATTCCATTGCATTCTTGGTGGTGGACTATGACGGACCGTCATTTGAACAGAGCACAGTAGCGAATATTTCTGTCACGTATCGTGATACATCATTTAGTGACTATGCCAGTGCACTGTCTGCACGGGAAACTGAACGTATCCTGGTACATAGTGGCAGAATTGATGGCACGGACTTACTTAACCATTGAAATAAATTGAGGACTCCGTTCTTCTGCGATATGACACCGTGTCGATTGGTAACTGGATACCGAATTTTAGAAGCAGTGCAGTTTCTTTATTGTCGAGGATATCGGCCCTTGAATATGAGGACACTAAGTTGCGTCGAAACGTCGGTATCCGATTGCCAATTGACGCAGCGTTGTATCCCAGAAGACCGGAATCTTCAGTCCTCTGTCAGCTCCTCATTGCTCGTTCTGGCCCTCGCCTTGTCATTAAATTCGCTCAATGTCATGACAGTAACTCTAATTTCAAGTGTTTAAAAATTATTTCCAGGACTTCAACGTAGAGCGCTATGTTCGGAGATAGACCCAAAACTGTTTCTTTTGGAACGATCCTCAAAATGCTACTCGTATGAACAGAACTGTGTATGTCCGAAATTGAAATGCATTCACGTTGGTTACTATAAAGGATTAACTGTGGCACTGAGACGCTATATTTGTCTACTACAAAGTGTGTATTTTTTATCATCATCATCGTCATCATCATCGTTTACAGTTCCTGTTTTCGAAACAGAAATCGTGCTTAATCTCTAATTCCACGAAGTTTTGGACGAAGTTTAATATTTGTGTCCGCACTAAACGTTATTGGGTTAATTTAATTCTGATTTATTTCTTTTAGACTTAAAAAACGCCTCCTTTAGCCTACAGCAGATGGAATTCTTCCAGATTAGTAAAAACACGCCTTGTAGTAGGCCCACGTAACTCAGTTAGACAACAGATCTTGTTAAAATCTACAGAAGCTTCTGTCTGAAACGTTTTTGGGTGTGGTAATACTCAGTGAAACGCGAGTAAAAATAACTCTGGTGCTGTGCAGTGTGATTCGTGTAGCGTAATTGGATTTGTTAGCATCAGGTTTATGTCTTCAGTACATCAGCATGAAGAGAACTGAAGTGCGCAAAATGACAAACGCTGTATTTTGAAGATACGCATAAGCATATTTCGTTAGATGCCACCGTTCACTGCAGTGTGTTGGGGGGTATCAATATAACGCAGATGTTAATTCTTGAGGTTTAGTTTCCAAAAGACAGGGAAACTAGTTATTACAAGGTTGGATTCCGTCCATTATAAATAAAAGACAAAAAAGTGAGAAGTCGTCCATGTCCACGCCATGAAGGCATATAGGCGAAGCAGAGGTATAGCTCCACTCATTCTTAACCTCTGCGTTAGATGGAAGTGAGTGGTCACCATCACGCCCCGGCCGCTTTACCCCCGGGATAGAACCTAGCTACCCATTGAAATAGGTGGATGGTTGGGCCCCAGATCCCACCTGGACGATTTGGTAAAGAAAAAAGTCTCTTTTTCCTGCTGGGATTCGAACCCCGGACCGTGTCTCCCCCAGCCCGTACCGACTACGCTATGTCGGTTCCGCATCCGCTGAAAGTCCCCGGTAAAAACTGTGGAGCAGAAAGGTATTAAAAGAAAGAAAAAATTCGTGCATAACTACGAGTAGACCGTAAGTGCGCACAGCATAGACGGAGCATAATCGTTGAACGCTTACGGGCTGTGTACAGGATAACAGACAGAGAGGATCTTGACCTCGATGCCCCGTATCCAACACCTGAGCTCTGATTCCCATGTCAGAAGTTCCGTATGCTCTACTCGATAGCTGGCGTTACACAGACGGCTGCAGTCCACCCACCTACTCCTCTCCTCTCCTCGTCTCGCAGGAATCCGTGATTCGGACGGACACCCGTTGTTTGTACTGCAGTAACTTGACTGGGTTCGCTCACCTCACGAATCCAATTATCCCAAAGTTTTAAACCATGTTGAGTACGTTCAGCAAACAGCAGATATGTCACTGCGCGGTGTTCGTTACGTGTAAAAAATTTGCCTTCCGCGTTTCAACAGAACGTCACATGTCATTTGTGACTCACATACTTTCCTCTTGCTTTCATGCCGTCGTTCTAAATAATCGGAGAGAATGATATGGGCGGGCCATGTAGAACGCGTAGGAGAGAAATGTGTACGTAATTTTATGCGTTGATTCAGCCTGTAACAGAAATGAGTACCAGGATTATCTCCTGGAGGGTAAAGGCGGCCGGTCTGTAGGGCTGAAACTTGCCACCTTCATATGCCGATTGAATAGAAACTCTGGCAGCTTCAAACTCCTGGAGCCCTAAGGGCCTGCCCAAGCCTGTAGTTGGATAGCGTTCATAATTTTGTGCAGCATTTGATACAGCAATTATTATTATTATTATTATTATTATTATTATTATTATTATTATTATTATTATTATTATTATTATTATTATTATTATTATTATTATTAAGAGCAGATTGTACTCCGGGAATCTTTTTTATTCCTGTTTGTTTTCGAAATATATAAAGATTAAAATATACAGAACTCTAATTTGTCGGTTGTTTTGTCTGGGTGTGAAACTTGGCCTCTCACATTGAAGGAAGAACATAGGTCGAGGGAGTTCTAGAATATGCTGCTGAGGAAGATATTTCGGCCTAAGAGGGACGAAGTAACAGTTGACAGGAGGAGACTGCATAGGGGATCTTCATGATCTGTACCCCTTGCGAAATTTATCCTGGCGATCAAGTCTAGAAGAATGAGATGGGCAGGTCATGTGGCATGTGTCGGGGAGAGGAGAGGTGCATACAGGGTTTTGCTGGAGAAACCTTTAAGAAAGAGACCACTTGGAAGGCCTAGGCATGGATGGGAGGATGATATTAAAATTGTTCTTAAAGACATCGTTTGGGAGGGCGTAGACTGGATTGGTCCTACCCGGAATAGGGACGGGTGACAAGCTGTTGCTACCGTGCTAATTAACCTTTTGGGTTCAGTGAAATGCAGGCAATTCTTGACTAGCTGAGGAACGGTTAGCTTTCCAAGAAGGATCCTGCTGCTTTTCACCTATACCCTATTATTGGCGTCTCTGAATAGTGGCTTTGGAGGAACTGCCTGGGGCGTACTTCTGAGGTTGGCGCGAAATTCCGTATTTGAAGAAAGGTTATGCTCTGTTGTTGGCTAATTTGAGACTGGCATACGATTTTTACGTAAGTTAAGTAATGGGTATGCAAATCAAAGCATTAAATGTAATTGTTCAGAGAGGTTTGCTTACTGGGAAGAACATGAATTGCAAGTGTTTTCATCACGAAGCGCTCGAAAAAAATATTCTAATCTAAGAAGGGTGACGTAAATGGGTAATTTAAGATCTTTCTTAACAACGAACTTCGTGGGTAAATAGGACATCTGGTATGATCGCATTATTGGAAGTTTTGAGGCTACAGTGAACTGGCTTTATGATCAGTATCCGGAGGTCGGGGAAAACTGCACAGTCCGGGGGTTCGAAATTTGTGCCTTCAGCACATAGTACAGTATTAGGAAGACAAATGAACCCTTTAAAGACAAATCGTATCTGTTCTATATAAGGACCCAGTGCGTACCGCGCTGTAAACACTCTCCACTTCGGTTATAAAAACCAGTCTCTTAGTGTTTTATAAGGCAAAAGTTGCTGTTTGTTCTGAGATCCGTACAAAACACATAAACGCAATGTGGGCGCACCACGTAGAATTTTTTAGTGTTAAACCTGGTGGTACGTAAAGTTACCGCTAGGCTTTAAAAGGTAAAGAAGAGCTGTGTTGGTCATGTAGCACGTATGGCAGATAGGAGATTTGCTTTCGAAATATTAACAGTAAAATGTGACGGGAAGAGGCCACTTGAATGGCATGATCATATTTTTGTCGCTGGTACACGTACTGTTGAGTCCGTATGTTACAATACCTTTCCGTTTTGTTGAGCGAAGTTTTAAGATAAATTAAAATCCAGTTCTAGACAATCTACTGATTACTAATCGAGATCGAGATATGCCTCATGCTTCATCTACCATATTGGTCACATGATCCTTATTTGGTTTAAGTTTCTGGAAATTTAACATTTTAAATCCTAGCGGTTAGTTCATGTACCACCAGGTTTAATATTTAAAAATTCTACTTTGTGCCCATCAGTTTATTTATGTTTATTTACATATCTCAGAACAAATAGGAATTTTTGCCTTGTATAGCACAAACTGCCAATCCCAGTGGCTGCGCGGCCAAAAGCGTAAGTCTGCGGCCGAACGCTTGCTGGGATCGTGGGTTCGAATCCCACCGGGGGCATGGATGTTTTGTCTTGTACAGTGTTTGTGTTGTCAGGTAGAGGTCTCTGCGACGGGCCGATCCCTCGTCCAGAGGAGTCCTACCCACCGTGGTGTATGCTTGAATGTGATCAGATGGAATCACAAAAACCCTCGACACCTGCTGTGAACAAGTAATAGAAGAAGGAAGGACTAAGACAAGAGGAAGACAGCATAAACTAATTGCTTTTTATAACCGAGAGGGACTGCTTTTATTGCGCGATACGAACTGGGTCTTTAAATAAAAACGTATTTCATTTCGTCTCTAAAGGGTTAAAAGGAACTGCAAGGTCGTCGTTTTCATTGTGATAATCTTCATACTGTAACAGGTGTGTCAGTGTTGTCGGTATTTAATTAAGACCAGTCATATAGAAAATAAGGTTGAACAGGAATATGAAGGCGTGAACAGAGTATTTGTCAGAACAGTGAATGCATTTTACGAAAGCAGGTTGGTTTCGTGAAGTTGCTTCCCGGTCATCTATCGAAATTTCTCGTTGGCGGCAGAAATTGTTGCGGTGAGCACTCAGGCAGGTGGGCCCGCGTTGCTGTTCTTGGTCTGGAAGTTGGTTTCCTGACTGTGCCTTTATTTATTCTGTACTTTTCTCCACTCATTTCAAGCATATGCTTGAACTTTAAATTAACAACAGGCCACGACTTGTCCTTCCACGTCTTTCGTAAACCATCTTCACTCTTCCTTACTGGTCTGTGCAGCTGAAAGAGTTGCCTTGTTTAATTAAGTACTGCTACTTGAAAATGTATGGACGAGTACAGGTAAAGCTCCACATCTGTACGGAATGGAGGTGGATGGTCGGTTTCATGAACTGGCCGTTTTGCTTTAGGTGAGAAGTAGAATAAGACAGGGGTGTACAAATATGGGGCAACAGGTCGTCCGGGAAACTACAGTGGCGCCAAATAATTTTTGGTGTCCTCAGTATGGAACTCGCTTCGTGTCACAAATCTGGCGCCAAGAATTATCAGGTGACACGTAGAATGTTGGAAAACTTTATGCGCGTCTGGAATAGCGGGCCATGTGGGCCAAGAATGATTGTGCAGTGTGCAATATCGAATAAAAAAAATAGAATAGGTTTGTATGTCGGTTCGAGATGAGTGGACATTCACTCTGTTTTTCAACTGGAAGGGGACCAGTCTTGTCATCTAAAAGTAGTTTTTTGAAATTTTATTTTAAACACATTCGACGGAGAAAGTCCAAACAGTGGATGATTCTGAAGGAAGAGTACGTATCAACCCGATTACTTCCGTTGAGAAAGCATCGTTAAATAAAGCATTAATAATTTGCTAAGGCATTGTTAGAAATGTGACATGTTTCCATTGTTTTATTTATGCTTGAGAGCACCTGTGAAGCATATTCTTGTACAGAGACGTGACATAAGTACTCAAGGTTGTCTACTTTAGCGGTTGGAAGTAGCATGTGCAGGACTTACATTTTGTTGGACACTGATGTAGGTTTTCGTCTGTGAGGCATGACACTTCACTTGGCCCATAATGCATGCATTGGTCTTCCTTGGTTATGCCACTGTAAAGTTTAGTAGCTGGCTGCCAGCGTTTCTGAGGAACACACGATCATCAATGTGAATCGCTAGTGTCCAGCCACCAGGCTACATAATAACAAAACCGGAAGACCACAAAATCATGCAGTTTCCAAGGCCTTTATCCCTTCCATCTTCTGTCGGCTTTTTCGTCATAACACAGACTTAGAGTCAACTTACTATGAATTCTCCTTACAGCGTAACAATAGTCTTTTGTATCATGAATTTCGCGTCACAGGAAAATTGGTAGAGCCAACTGTAACGCGAATTCATGTCACAGCGCAGCAATACAGGCAACTGGAGCGCGACTTCTTGTCACAGCACAGCAGTAGAGTTAACTGCATTGCGACTTCTTGTTACAGCACAGCAGTAGAGTCAACTGCAGCGCGACTTCATGTTACAGCACAGCAGTAGAGCCAACTGTATCATGCCTTTTCTTTCTGCACGTCTCAACTCGTGTCATCTTCTACGAGGTCACGTGACAATGATTCGTCAGCTGACCTGAACTGAACCAAAGTATGCATACTTCCGCAAAGTGTACTGTAACGTGGTTTTCTTGTTGAAAGAGAGACGGGCGCTGCAGGCCAATCACCTCTCCGTCTCTACCCTCACGATGTTACGATGGATGCTTATTAATTGCCTGTCCTCAATTACTTAGTTTTAACTGCTTTTCTATTTTAATGCTTTCTCTACATTTACTGCATCAGAGAAGTTCGCGAGGCACGCAACTTGATAGTACCCGTCCTTCTATTTAAAACAGGAGGACGGATTGATATTAGTGGATAGTCTGGCATTGGGAAGTCCGTGTGATTCGGAGTTCACATCGCAGGATCTGTAATAGAGAAAGTGAATGCTGAACCAAAGCCAACGTTGCTGGTAACTGCGGCTGCTTTGCAAGGGCGTATTTAATTCTGAGGAACTGGTAACAGTTTTATCGAGAAGGCACGTGCTGATTCAGGACTACGTTCTTCTGGTATGTGGTGCTGTGACGTTGTATTAGTGTATCCCGACGTTTCGAACGCACTACATTCTTTCTAAATATCGGGAATCGATTACCCAGTAACGCCTTCAAGGTAAAAGAATTTCTCTCTTTCGAAACGGCGGGAACCCTTTACCCAGTGACGCGGCGTCTCTAGACCCTTGAAGATGAAGGCAATATGTTCTTTTGAAACGTCGGGAATCAATTACGCAGTGACGCGGCGTCCTATTCCAGAAGAACGGAGTCCTTAACCATAACGCCGTGACAAACTCAAGATTCGCATGCGAACGTAGTAATATTCTAAGGACTGTAACGATTGTGTGTGTGTGTGTGTGTGTGTGTGTGTGTGTGTGTGTGTGTGTGTGTTTAAGGCACTGAAAAACAGTATCACCTCCCATGCTGAGAAATGTAAGTGAAGAAGTACAATTAACGACTACTGGAGAAGCAACGGGAGTGGGTATAGATCGGTCTGTAGTGAATACGGTATGGGCTGTATTGTTGGAGGAGGGGTAGGGGTGGTGGATTTCCTGCAGAGGTAGGAATCCTCGTCTTTACCGTCGAATCCAGAGCGGCTCTGGACACTGGCGGTTGTTTCTCCGAAGATATAGGAGCAAGAGGACGTGAAGCTGGTCATATGCCTCCGTCAAGTACCAGTTAAGAATATGTGGTTCTGTACCTCAACTCCCGCAAAAGGCTTCGTGGTACGATGCTTAACTAAGCTCAGGGACACCAAATTTATTGTCGATGTCTGGAAACATAGGAACTTCAACTCCATACCCTGTATACTCCGTCCTTTTGTGCAGTTCAGCCACACGCTTTTATGTGCGTGAAACTGGCATTATGGCGTCGTGTTCAGTGGGGTCCTAGGGTTCTTTCTCCGGGGTAATGCAGCCGATGCGTGCATTTGGCCACTCATCTGCATCTGGTGCTGAGGTTAAGAATAATTGGAGGCATACTTCTGCTGCCCTTATGTATCTTTATGGCGCGGGCAGGGACAATTTTACTTTTACCCATGAACCAGCCGTTGTCGGCTGGCCGCGAGTAGGTGTTCAGTGTATTCGGAGCTAACCCCCATGTCTGGAGGCCGTCTCCTCCACCCGTAACCCCCGCACAACGCCGTGATTTCAGAGACCCACGTAATTATGGACAAAAGCTTAATCCCCCCCCCCCTCCCCCCGATGTGGCGGGAGCCCATAATGGACCAGGGTCTCCTCATTGTCGAGGCTGCGCGATCACACTCAGACACACATCACAGTCGGTAGGACTCCTCTGGACGGATGATCAGCCCGACGCAGAGACCTCTACCTGACAATACACAACACTCACAAGAGACAGACATCCGTGCCCCCTCCGGCGGAATTCAAACCCATAATCTCAGCAAGCGAACGGCGGAAGACCCACGCCTTAGACCGCGCGGCCACTGGGATCGGCCGAATGTGCAGGACAAACATTAAATGCTGGAAAATTTTCAGAAGTTACTCGTCCATTAAAACATGCCGTGTATGAGCTGTTTCCAAGCGTTACGTTGATGAGTTAGATTTATGAACTAAATGCACTGCCTTTCTTATTTTAAGACGCTACGGCATTATCCTCGGGGGCCGCAGTGGCCCAGGTGGTTGGGGCACTGCGCTACAAACCGGCAGGTCGCGGGTTCGATTCCCGATGGTGTCAGTGGTTTTTTTTTTTTCATTGGCGTAATCCTGTCGGTCGCACTATGGCCCTGGGGTCGACTCAGCCTCTAACAGAAATGAGTATCAGGAATATTTCCTGGGGGGTAAACGCGGCCGGTGCGTATGGCTGACAACCTTACCACCTTCATGTGCCGATTGTCTAGAAATCTGGGAGCCTCGACCTCCTGGAACCCTAAGGGTCTGTCCAGGCCTGTAATGGGACTGCTTTACCTTTACCTTTACCTTTACCTTTACCTTTACGGCATTATCCTTGCTGTGAAACACAGTTACATTATTGTGTACTGGTCTGCGTGCTTTCTCGTCCAGACTCAGCCTTTCTCCTATACTCAGCCGCAAGGTTACGTCTGTCATCGTGACGCCCCCCCCCCTCCTCGTCCCCCAAACACACACGGGGATAATCTGGATAACAAAGATGTGTACAGCACGTGGCTTGTAGTGCTTTCCTTGTTAGTACAGACAACAATGT
The DNA here is from genome assembly GCA_013340265.1 of Coptotermes formosanus. Classification (NCBI taxonomy): domain Eukaryota; kingdom Metazoa; phylum Arthropoda; class Insecta; order Blattodea; family Rhinotermitidae; genus Coptotermes; species Coptotermes formosanus. Next base: position 880,026 of record BLKM01000152.1, read on the forward strand.
TTCAAACGTTTATTGTTGTCCGCCGAAGTTTCAAAGCAGTGTCCGTCATGTTGAGATACACGTTACGTGACCAGTTTTCTGAAACTGGTGAATATAAACATGGCCTAGTCCCTCCGCTCCTTCCAAGTTTTTGGCGTTTTCTCAACTGCAAGATATTTATGTTCGGCAGCAATAAATCGTCGAACTGGTGTCGAGTAAACATTTGTGAGTATAATGCTAACGTAACGTGCTGTGAGATCGTGTCGACGCAACACCAACCCACCGGAATTAATTTTAACCCACGTACTGTACTTCCTTGCATCGATTAACCCTTTAAAGACGAAACTTATCTGTTTTAGATATGGACTGAGCGCGTATCGCGCTGTAAACGCTCTCCACTTCGGTTATAAAAACCAATCTCTTAATGTTTTATAAGGCAAAAGTTGCTGTTTGTTCTGAGATCCGTACAAAACATATAAACGGAATGTGGGCACCACGTAGAATTTTTTAATGTTAAACCTGGTGGTACGTAAAGTTACGGCTAGGCTTTAAAAGGTTAAAGCACTAATCCATTACTGCCTACATGTAGCAGAGTCCTTAGTGAAAATCTGATAGTCGGTCAGCCGGTCAGGCAATGTGTCCGCCTTTACTGAAATACTAAAGTTGGTGACCGTGTACGCAGGGCCTCGGGACTGGACCGTACTGGGCAAGGGCAAAGGCAGGGGTAAAGCTGTCCCTATACAGGCGTGGACAGACCCTAAGGGTTCCAGGAGGTTGAGGCTCCGCGATCTCCAGACAATCGTCCTGTCAAAATTCTAATATTCTGTTTGTTTAATAACGAACGGACAAACTTCGTGAAGCAGCGCCCGTTTTGAGAAGCGAATAGTTCGTCAGTTAGTCAAGAAATACCCCCAATTTTATGGAACCCAAAAGTTCAGTACCGCATACACAAGATCGCGCTACTTGTCCCTATCCTGAGCCAGATAAAACCGAGTCAACACTCGTTTCATGTGTCTTTAAAATCCGTTTAATATTAAGCTACCATTTACGTCTAGGTCTTCCAGGTTGTTTCTTTCCTTCACGGATTCCTATACGGATTTCTCTTTTCTCCCATATATGCCACTCGTCCCGCGCATCTCATCTTCCTGTATTTGATCACCCAAGTAATAACAGTAATATTTAATGACGTGTACAGAGGATACTCTGCTTTGAAGGAGGAAGCTCTGAATCGCACTATGTGGAGGAATCGTTTGGGAAGAGTCATTGGGCCTGTCATTAGACAGACTACTGGATGATGATGATGATGATGATGATGATGATGATGATGATGATGTAAGACATGAAGCTCTTTGTTATACACGTTTCTTCAGTTTTCTATTACTTCCAAGTAACTTCAACACCCTGTTCCCGGGCAGTTTCAGGTCTTGTTCCTACCTTAATGTGAGAGACCCCGTTCCTACCCATGTTGAGTCGGTCCCTGTCACCACAGCCCTTAGATATGGAAGGTAACTGCGAATATATTCAATAAGAAGTCGCGGACAAACGGCAGGGGGTTGTTTTCCAAATTGGCGGTTGTTGTGGGGGCTAAGAACTCACCCTGAAACATGCAATATGTTACAAAATATTACACAGGACCTGGAACTTCGACAGATTATGTTTATTTAGCATCCATTTGAATACTGTCCCCTAATTTCACGTAGGTATCCCATATTATCTCTTATCTCCAGGTTTTCCGATTGAATTTTTGTGTTTGCCTGCTGCATGCCCGGCCTACGTTCACTGAGTCCATTTACTCACCGAGGAGGAGAGTGTAGTAATAACAGCGTTGCACTCTCGTGATTCCTCGGTCTGGTTACCTGTTCATAGCGTGTTCCAGTATTTCCTCAGTTGCAGGCGTCTCAGATCATGACCATATTCTTAAGTCACTGGTCGCTTCGGTATAACTGATACTGCAACTGCACCGTTAAGTGACCTCTAACAGTATATTAATTTAGTCACTGACACAAGGCTTTTGGTAGCAGTAGCGACCCAACTTCAAAGCAACAGATGTTATTGTAGGAGATACTCAGTAAATATTGTCTTCCCCTCGTAATTGTTTGCTTTTTGGACACATTGCGTCAAGCCGTTTGTGAGTTGGCCAGCTGTAATTTTAATTTATGTAATTTCGTCGTCTGTCTTATTGCAGTTGGTAAGTTGTCTCTGAAATATGCATAAAAAAATCTCTGTGTAGACAGTGGTGGTAAAATTGGCAACTGTGGTTTTGCTAATATGGAAATGGCGGAATTTGTTCTGTCTGGTTAGTGTAAGTTGATGGTAAATTCAGTTATGATCTGCCGACCCCAGCCATTTAACGAAGGAAGCTGGGGGGGGGGGGGGGGGGGGTGTTGTTTGTTATGTCCTTACATATCTGCAGTTCTTCGTTAGCTTCGTCGTTCGTCAAACGTTTCAGGAATACTGGTTTTCAAAATTTGAAGGGCCTGCACGTGAAACATGTGTTAATGTGGAATTTGTCAAAAAATCAGACTGTTTTTTCTTCATTTGTTACAGTCACGTTCATTGTCATATACTGTACTGCAACATTTATTTCTTTTTCTGTCTTTCTCCTCCTCTTCTTCGTTTTATTTGACTTCTGTCTTTCTCTGTTTGCACATCGTCCTAGAATGTTTTTTAAAACATAGTTCATGATATATTATTTAATTCCACTTTAGTTCATATTTCCTGTCATACTAGCTGATTGAAATAATCGACGCTTTGCTGTACTTGGAAAAGTTACAGTAGCCCGAAATATCGTTAAGGATTGTGAATGAAAACAGGCATGTCCTCATCTGATTTCCGGTTCGTCTTGAACACTGACACTATCGGTGAAAGCCAAGCGACCAAGCCCCGCTATACCAGTACAATGAGAAACACACGCCCCTCCTTCCTTGTTGTTTTAAAAACAAGTGCAAGGAGAAAACGAAACCGCAGTAACATTCCATTACAACGCGCACTGTCTATAACAGATTTCACGTCTCAGCTGTGGGAACTAGAGTTAAAAAACAAACGGTCAAAGCTGCTTCTTTCATCCCGGTTTATAAAAAGAGAAGCAATGCAAACGGATGGCCAGGTTGACCCCGTGCTCAGTATGTAGTTGTTTTAGCTGTTGGTAATGGTGGAATGTCTTGAGAATAGTCAAGTCACGGTTCACCGCGCTGGAAGCCCCCACCGCTGCTTGGGGCTCGACAGGTAGCGGCCCCAGTCCGGTGAGGTCCCCGCACTCCTTTGCGTGTCAAAGACCCACCGTCACACCACCTTCAGGATGAAAAACCGTTTGGGAGAGAAGGGTTTGAGCTGTCTTTAATTATCTTCTGCTGTGTAACAGTGGATATCTCATTTCCAGTACTGACACAATTTTTCTTAGTGGATCGTAGCCGACGTCTGGAACACCAGGTTAACCCGTTTATGCGTATGTTAGAGGCGCTGTAGGCTTACTGTTGGGAAAACTGTTCGCACGTGGCAGGACACCCCGCACCCCGAGACACACACACAAACACACCAAACAGGCTTTTTCAAATCTGTAGCCTTTTAACATTTCATGCCTTGATTATGAAACTTGTAAATCCTTCGTGTTGCAGTTTAGGACCTCCTATATTGGGGATCGGCCCTTTGCAAGGCATTTGCCTTGTAATATCCAAGACCACAAAAGGCGGAGAGGCGTGAATATACTCAATTATTTTATCTTATAATCCCTCTTACTGTTATTTTGCTATGACGCAAAAGCCCCTAGTAGGCCAGGGCCTCATTATCGAGGCTTCACGATCACACTCAGGCGCACCACACTCGGTAGGACTCCTCTGGACGAGTGCTCAGCCCGACGCAGAGACCTCTATCTGACAACACACAACACTCACAAGAGAGAGACATCCGTGCACCTGGCGGGATTCGAACCCGCAATCCCAGACAGCAAGCAGCTGCAGACCGACACCTTATACCGCGCGGCCATAGGGATCGGCCTTTGATATCTTAGTCAGACGATTTGGCGTGACCGACGGACAGCGCAGCGCTTATCGCTACACCACTTTGCCGTGAATCGGGGTCCACGCGTTTTAGTTAAGTGTAGTGCAGGTGGTAATAGGTTTCTACTTGCGATATTTGAAGAAAGTGCTGGAAATAATTTCCCTTCGGCTCGCATACACGCAATACATCTAACAGACACGTTGTTTATTGCACATTAAGGTAGCCGACCGGAATTACTAAGGGGCGTCGTCGAAGGGGCTGGACCACCGAGGAATTGTGGGTTCCCAGCAGAGGTAAGAATTTGTTTTGTTCTCCAAAGCGTCCACCTTTGGGCCCACCCAGACTCCTATTTATTGAGTAGTGGGAGTTCTTCCTCCGGCGTTAAAACGGCCCACGACGTAAAAGTGGCCACTCACCTCCGTGTAGTGCAGACGCTAAGGGTGAGTGGAACAACCGTTCCATTCTCCCATTTAGTGTTGTGTATTGGGATGTTTGAATTAGAATGTTTTGAACGTCGAATAAAAGATCCAGTCGCTTGTTGTGAACGATGACTTCCTACCTTAATTTTTTCGACGCATGAAGAAGTTTGAGCTAGTAAATTCAATATCGGAAAATAATTGAAACTTACAGATGTATCGTACGTAGTGTGGGATGATATAATCCTTTCTAGGACACAGGAATTCGTAAGGGTTAACTTTAATCCTCAGGCTGTATATATAGAATAGTGTAGAAAAAGGAGAAATTAATGTCAGTTCATAAATGTCTGCTGTAGTGAACGCACTGAGTAAGATTCAGCCGCGTGTATCCTATTGTTCCCCATTAGGGTGAGCTGTGCAGGCTTGCATTCTTGCAAAGCATAACCGTCATCAACGTGACAGCTTCCCCACAAAGAGCTAAACACTGTGAGAACTTCACAGTTCGATAGTTCTTCTCCTCGGAAAATGGCCAAGGGCATGTATAGCCCAAACAAAAAGGAACAGTTTAGAAAACCTTTTGGAAACGAGTCCTTAGAATATCCTATTATAGAGTGTAACAATAACAATAAAGAAATGTTTTGTGATATCCCAGAAACACTGTGGTTATGCTTTTGCGTTCTCTGCTTCCAAGCGCACCACGTTGTCTCTGTAAAGTGATGGGATCCTGTCCTGTAAGATATTGTATTGTTGTAAAGTAGTAATTAGCTCCAAATCTAATAACCACTTATCGTGATGGGCAGACGCTGCCGTTTTATGCGAAAAATGTTTGAACTCTAAAAATATGAAATTCATATCAGATATATGGACTCAGTATTGACGATCAGCCATTAAGATGAGTAGCAGAACTAACTTTTTGGAGCAGAACCCTTTTTGATAAGCTGACAGTTTCTCAACTAGTCAAGAAATTCCCTGCATTTCATGAAACCCCGAAGGTTCATTACTGTGTTCACAAGAGCCCGCCACCTGTCCCTACCCTGAGACATATCGATCAAGTCCACGCCCCCCATTCTATTGCCTGAAGATCGATTTTTTATATCACCCTTTCATTTAATCCTAGATCTCCTAAGTTGGCTTTTTCGCTCGGGTTACGCGCCTTCTGCCTGTGACTTCACCACATCGCTGAGAGAAGACCCAACCGACTTACAGAATGGGTATCAATAAATCAGAACGCTTACTAGCTCCTGCAGGCTCTGTCAGATTCTGTCTAAGATTGTGCAGCCTGTGTACAGTTGCTGGTGATAAGATCCTGTGTATTGTTGTCTTCAAGGCTATGTTGTTGTGTCCATGCGGGTGTAGTGTTAAAAGTGTTCTCGTTTCAACACGCGGCTTGAAAGAAATGCAACAAGTGAGGAAGAGGCGGAGTTCTGTTTAGTATTCGCTCCGGTGATTGTCCGAAAACGAGGTCCCGTGTACATGGCAGGCAACCCGCTCGACTGTTGAGCAGTGTCTAAAATTCTTTTGTCTGCAAAGTCACTGAATACCGCGAGTAATTCCACAGAGTGAAATTCTCGTTGTAGGCTTAGAGCACCGTGTTGTGACGTACTGCTGACGTGGCAAAGGCCAGGTAGGTCTATTTGCCATTGAAGCATGTCTAAGTACTTTTTAAACTCATAATGTCAGAAATTAACCCTTTAAAGACGAAGCGTGTCTGTTTTATATAAGGACTGAGTGCGTACCGCGCTGTAAACACTCTCCACTTCGGTTATAAAAACCAATCTCTTAATGTCTTATAAGGCAAAAGTTGCTGTTTGTTCTGAGATCCGTACAAAACACATAAACGCAATGTGGGCACCACGTAGAATTTTGTAATGTTAAACCTGGTGGTACGTAAAGTTACCGCTAGGCTTTAAAAGGTTAATGAATGAAAATTACTCCAGTAATTACTGCAATGTAGAATTATAAAAAAATGCCAGTGCTAGAAATTTTGCGTTAGCTTGTCTCACCAGTCCTGTTGCTATGAAGGTTTCTCACGTCCTGAAGGTGTCATCATTTTAAAAAATAAATCAGTTGCAAAGTGCGGAACATCTAAGGAATACGGCGGTAAAAATTTTAGTACACATTAAGAGGGCGTAATCCAGAGTTTAAAAGACTTAGGAATTAATTACTGTCGGAACCAACTTCTTGATTTATACACGACACTTCGTGGTGTTAAGGCACTGAAATCAAGTAAGCTATGACTGACTGGATATGGCTAGGATGTAGGAAACAAGTGCAGTAATTGTAGTAAGTAATCTTAGTGCGAAATGTCCTCGCGGGAAACCGAGGAAACTGGAAGAGAATATGAAGCTGCATTTTAATAACGCTGTATTTCATTTAATGCAGGTCATTCCCGTTGGCTTACAGATTACAAGAGGATTTTAATGTGTTCCATGTCCATGCACTCTGTCATACAAAAACACAAATCACCAACAAATGCACAAAGAGAGTTTTATCATCAATCGTAACACACTCCTACATGTTTCGACCCTGCTGGGTCATCTTCACGGAGAACTTCTTGTTATCGTTACACTAAGATTGCACTTTATAGTTGAATGAGAATGTGCAAGCCGGGACCGCAGAGAGTTCACGCCTCCAGTACACAGTCAACAGCACATTCTCGCTCAACTATAAAGTACAACCTTAGTGTAACAATAACAAAAAGTTCTCCCTGAAGATGACCCAGCAGAGTCGAAACATTTAGGAGTGTGTTACGATCGATGATAAATCTCTCTTTTTGCATTTGTTGGTGATCAGTGGTTTTGTTATTACAAGAGGACATTTATTCTTATTAGTTCTGTAGTCAGATCGAGCAGTGTTTTCAAAAATACGTTTTTGGCTACTAGTTTGAGCACATAAGAGCCATCATCAGGCCATAGGAGAAAACTGTAAGCTGCAAAAGGAGTTGTGCAGGTACATAAAGTGAACACACACTTGAATGATAGTGTTTGTTTTCGTTACATTTAACTTCCAAAAGTACTCAGCAGTATTTGATGAAATTTGGCAGTGGTTTTGTGCACAGCTGTCTCACATGAAACCTAATGCACACCAAGTTCACGTGAAACTGGGCCCCCCCCCCCCCCCCCACTCATCCCAATAAAGAACCTTCATCGTCGAAAGCTGGCTTGTGACATGAAGTACATATAATCTTTAAGGTCTACACTTTATATCCGAAGCGTGACTCTGGAAGTGCTGTATATTTAATGATATACAAGGAAAACTGTTTGCGGTTCTGCGCGTCGTGGTACAGTGTTTGCAGAATGATAAGCTGTGCAAACAGTAGATACCTGCCTAATAGTAGATATACGATACGCATCTGACAGTGACGTATGCAAAACCTGGCAGAAATATTTGTGCCTTTTTCGTGTTACGTGTTATTTTGCAGAAACTGCATAAAATGAACCCATGACGGCAAGGTAGTGTCTTGGCCAGTATGTTTTTCTGTGAAACTACTCGAATTCCTGCGAAATTATAATTGAGGGCCCACTTCAAAAATTGTTGAACCTAATTACGTGTGTGTATCATCATCATCATCATCATCATGGGCTCCAGGAGAGCGTAGCTTGTGTAGTGACTGGGCTGCGATCTGGACGTCGAGGAGTCACGGTTCGATTCGAGGCAGGGGTCCACCCAGCCTCCCGTTCAATAGGTAACAGGGGCTCTTTCCCCAGAGATAAAGCGGCTGGGGCATATAGCTGTCGACTTTACCCCATAAACCGCCACATCTTCGTATGTCTTTATAACGTGCAGAGGGACTTCATCTGTTGTTTGTTTGTTTGTGTGTTTATTTTAGGAGGGATGTAAGACAGTCTCATGGCAGTACTACGGCGCCACGTGGGCGTTTCTAATCAGCTTCGGATGATAGACGTTTAGGTAGCATAAATTAAATTATGACTGACAGGAAAAGACGTGTCCCATTGTCCCTTCATCACACATAAATCCCACCTGTAATACCTTGTGACTAAACCGGACTGTCCGTAGGAGGAACGTAGCAACTAATGGCCTCAGTCAAATGAAACCGAAACTCGCAGTAATTTCGGTAATCAAACATGTGGATGTGGATTAACCCTTTAAAGATGAAGCGTATCTGTTTTATATAAGGACGCAGTGCGTACCGCGCTGTAAACACTCTCCACTTCGGTTATAAAAACCAATCTCTTAATGTTTTATAAGGCAAAAGTTGCTGTTTGTTCTGAGATCCGTACAAAATACATAAACGCAATGTGGGCACCACGTAGAATTTTTTAATGTTAAACCTGGTGGTATGTAAAGTTACCGCTAGGCTTTAAAAGGTTAAGCGTTAAGTTTACGCAGTCTGTAAAAAAGAGTGCGTGACATTACGGTTAAGGTTCTGTGCAGAGTCTTGTGACCCTGAGGGCACACAGTTGCTGAAGGCAGCAGTTTGCAGCGACACCAGTCACGACGGTGTGCGGAGATCCAACCTGTATTTTATTCAGTAACTTTATGGCCGCTGTCACCTTGTACTTGTCTGGAATGTTATCAGAACTGGTGGCAGGACTTCGAGTCTCCTGTGCATTTCCGTCAGCGCGTGCCAGCCACAGTTAAAAGACTGACCTGCCTCACTCAAAGTAGTGTTGTCGGTTGTTTAGGCTGCCGCCGTTCACTGGTTCGACGTGCCTTTTGAAAGCGCGCGTCTAGAATACGTGACGAACAATGTGACTAATAGCGCCGCTGCAGTAGAAAGGTAAAGCTGACTGTGTGCTTGATTAACCTTTTAAAGCCTAGCGGTAACTTTACATACCACCAGGTTTAACATTAGAAAATTCTACGTGGTGCCCACATTGCGTTTATGTGTTTTGTACGGATCTCAGAACAAACAGCAACTTTTGCCTTATAAAACATTAAGAGATTGGTTTTTATAACCGAGGTGGAGAGTGTTTACAGCGCGGTACGCACTGAGTCCTTATACAAAACAGATACGCTTCGTCTTTAAAGGGTTAAGCACCACATTACGCTGACGTATTGGGGGATGGAGGTGTAGCTCTACGTATTCTTAAACATGGTTTTAATGGAGGTGAGTTATCAGCTTAACGCCCCAGCCATTTTACCTTCGGAAACGATCCGTCTTACCCATGTAACAGCAGAGTGGGTGAACCCCTCAGAGCAGGTTCGGGCACTGCCCTTGCTGGGAATGGAATTTTGATAACTGGGGTGTCCAAACTATATCCCAAACAATATAACAGACTGAGGTGTCCCGATTGAATACGTACGTACGCAGTCCTTACCCCTTCTACCTACTCACGGTAGGTGTCGAGGTTGTTTATTGTCACTTGATCACACTCAGACACATACCACAGTCGGTAGGACTCCGCTGGACGAGGGATCGGCCCGTCGCAGAGACCTCTACCTAACAACACAAACACTCACAAGAGACAAACATCCATGCCCCCGGTGGGATTCGAACCCACAGTCCCAGCGAGCGCTCGGCCGCAGACCTGCGCTTTAGACCGCGCGGCCATTGGGAGACTGAATACGTACGACGCTAAAATAAACATTGTATGCAGCTTGAACGAGGATAGCTCAGTCACCAGTGACCGTTGTAGTCTATAACCTATGTTGTATCACTGGGTCTAGAGTCACGCAAGAACAGGGGCATTTCTTTTCGTCACCTTGTTCCCGCAACCGGAAATGCTCAATGCATAGGTTTCACCAGTATACGGGTGGGATGATCAAAGAATTAGTGTTCGATTCCAGGCAAGGGGAAAAATTTTTGTGTCTTCACCAAAGCCTCCAAAAGGGCTTTGAAAATCACCCAGACTCGTGTATCGAAGGCTGCCGTGAACTGTAATCCTTGGAGTAAAGCGGTCGTGTCCTGAAGCTGACATTAACTCCATCTGGTACCAAGGTTACGAATGCGTGGACCTCTACGCAAAACTTCTCTTGCCCTGGTGCTTAAATAAGTTCTGGGACAACTTTAAACTTTTTTCACCAACACTTGCATCCCATTTCACGTGTCCACTCAACCTGTTCCATGGGTACTAGAGGTTACTTTCCTAGCCGAGACAGAACCTGACGTTTACTTCAATCTAGTGGCGAAGCCAAGAATGGGTTGGGTTTCATCTCATTTCCTGTATCGTTTGGCATGAGTCGTCATTGCCTGAGCACTGAAATACTTTTTCCCTGTGACTAGCTGGGTTTATCATTAGAGTTTTATAACTGTTAGCCTCTGCACTTGCTGTGCCGTGAGAGGTGAACAGTAAGAACCAATGACAGATTGAGAATAATTCCTCCTGAATGCAGGGGGTACGCAGCGGCGCAGTTTGGTTGAGGCACTGCGCTGCAAGCCGGAAGCTCGCGGGAATTCCGGCCGCACTGTGGACCTGAGGTCAAGTGAGCCTCTAACAGAAATAAGTACCAGGAACATTTCCTGGGGGTAAAGACAGCCGGTACATATCTGGAAATATTACAACCTTCATTTGCCGATTATCTTGAAATCTAGGAGTCTCAACTTCCTGGAATCCTCTGGGCCTGTCTGGTCTTCTACACGGGCTGCTTTACCTTTACCTTTACCTCCTGAGTGTACGGAAGGCGCCAAGACATATTAGCTTCACTATGGAATGAATTTGCCTTCGCTAGAATGCTTGATTACAAAAGTAGTCACGTTGATAGAACGGACAAGGACAGGCTTCTCAAAATAATGATTAAATACATCAAGTAATCAAGGCCAGCAGTTGAGGAGATTTGTCAACAGAGGCTGGAATGTCCCACCCAAGTTTTGGCAGCTCGGTGATGATTGTAACCAGTAATGTGTACGTGGAAATGCTATGATGGAATCTGTAGTAGTAAGCTTTGTGTTTCAGAACCTGTAACAATGAAATATGACGGCTAGGACTGTAATATTTGGTGTGAAGGTAAATTAGAAACCGGCCTGCCTGCGTATTACGTGTGAAACAGTTTTTTGTGTGGTCAAGTTACCAGCAGCACGATAGAAGTGTTTCTTTTTGTTGATTGCAAGAGATCTCTGGTAACCGAGATTATGCACATAAATATGTAGTTGCATAGTCTTAAATTGTTGGAAAAGGTAGCTTGAACTGTGTATCTTATCACTTCGATTTTGTGTATTAACTGATGAGTTTACGTACCCATATTTCTTTGGAAGCGTAAAATAGATCTTAGCGAAACAGGTTGTTGGGTGTCCATAAACTGGAGATAGTTAATAACATGTCATTTGAAATCTGCTGAAGAATTCAGTAGTCGTAGGGGTTATCGATGCCGCCGTTTTGTTTAAAGTGTACCGTAGGAAACACCAGTTTATTTCGTTCAGTTTTAATCAGAACCACTTCGATCTGATTACTTTGCTGAAGTCTATAATTCATTAATCGTACTGATTCTTCAACATGGAAGAGCAACGCAGCGCAGTGCTGTAGCTTCTGCCTTAGAATTTTTTGAATGCCCAGAATAGTTTGGAAACTGCTCAAAGTCCATTGGAGAGTACAAAAATCCTTGTTTTATTTACTTGTTTTTGAGGTTTGGATCATAATTTTTTTCCCACCCCACACCACTCGTTTGTATGAGTTGCTTCTACAACAGCTATTGTAACTGTCCGTCTTCAAAACTGCGAACGGTATGGCGAAGAATATTAAATCCCATGCCCTCTTAAATTATTATTATTATTATTATTTCTTACTGCAATTGGGTTTTCACCCGGTGGCAGCAGCCTTACACCAGTACAGATACCACAATACAATAACACATACGTAAACGGAACAGCACAAATTACAGTACACGTATTAGCAATTCACCCACACAATACAATGTGCGTACACTAATACAATATACCTACACAAATACCATATACCCACACTCTTAGTTTCCTTTATCTTTGTTTTGTCTTCTGATATCTCTAGTATTTATGTTGCAGTGATTACAACTTTCGTATTGGAAAGTTTCATTAGGCCTACAGGAATGAATGCTTGCCAGGAGAGGCTGCTCTTAGAGAGATTTTTGTGACTTTCTTTATTCTGTTCATCGGTCAGCGCTAGGACAGAACTCAACGATAGGTCACAGCCGCTACTTCCTTGTCCGGTTATTACAATCACCACATAGTCAGTGTCTCCAAGGCGTGCAGAGCGAAAGTGTGAGACGCTGTTCTGTGTAACTAACGGCGTGCACTTGTAAACTCAGACGTACTTCGTACAGTACATGGTGTCGACACAGGTTTAATTTTGTTATGGGCTGTGCATGGTTTTCACCCCATAATTTCTTGATAACAAAATCCTGCGTAGCGAAGTTATAGTAAACTGATTTGGACAGTTATCAAATAACATTCTAAATGTCTGTGTCGATGGTGTGTCACATTTGGTGTTATTTACTTTCTGGAATTTGTTTAGCGTTTTGTATTAGAGATAAAAACACTTTTTCGGAGACAGGATCGTTTTCTGTCCTGACGCTGAAATAAGGTTAATGCCTTATCATTTGGACTCGATAGGTACAGCTGTTAACAGCCTGTTTACTTTAACCCTTTAAAGACGAAGCGTATCTGTTTTATATAAGGACTCAATGCGTACCGCGCTGTAAACACTCTCCACTTCGGTTATAAAAACCAGTCTCTTAATGTTTTATAAGGCAAAAGTTGTTGTTTGTTCTGAGACCCGTACAAAACACATAAATGCAATGTGGGCACCACGTACAATTTTTTAATGTTAACCCTTTAAAGACGAAGCGTATCTGTTTTATATAAGGACTCAGTGCGTACCGCGCTGTAAACACTCCACTTCGGTTATAAAAACCAATCTCTTAATGTTTTATAAGGCAAAAGTTGCTGTTTGCTCTGAGACCCGTACAAAACACACAAACGCAATGTGGGCACCACGTAGAATTTTTTAATGTTAAACCTGGCCGTATCTAAAGTTACCGCAAGGCTTTAAAACGTTAAGCGTGGAACGGTGAACAAAGTCCATAAATTAGAATTTTTTCAAATGTTTAGAATAATTACAAATGAGTATGTAACTGCCGGTGGTACAGCTGTTTATTAACGTTATTGGTAGATTTTCAGTGACCGTGGTAACATGTTTTGATTGACATTTGCGGTGTCTTCAAGCCAGTATTTTACATAAAATAAATTACAGTTGAATGCTTAAGTATATTTTGAGGCACTGAGTTACAAGCCGGAAGGTTGCGGCTTCGATCCCAGTGGAGTTATTGGAATTTTTCATTGACCTTATCCTTCCCGCCGCACTGTGGCCCTAACTGGGAATGGGGGGGGGGGGAGGTGTAAAGACGGCCGGTGCCTAGGACTGACAGCCTTACCACCTTCATGTGCCGATTGTCTGGAAATCTGGGAGCCTCAACCTCCCGCAACCCTAGGGGCCTCTGCAGGCCTGTATAGGGATAGCTTTGCGTTTATATGATATGGTTGGGAAAATGATATTAAATGGATGTTTAACTTACAGGAAGCCAAATTATGGACAAAATTTATGTATTTCAGGATACAATCAAATGCGGGGCTGTTGTGAATCTGGTAATCAACCTTCGGGTTCTGTAAGTAGCAGGTAATTTCTTGAATACGCGAGTAACTTTCTGAGAAGGACTTTGCCAGAGGAGTTGCGTGGCTGGTTAGGTGGTTGAATCCATCAGAACACTTGTACTTTTGTTGCATGTTTAGCCGGGTGTTATCATTGTCTATTCATACGACGTAAACAGGAAATTTGACGTCGAACTCCCTATAGCTTAACTTGCCTCGCAGTAAACACTAGTAATGCTTTCCATATGTTGTCACTGGCCTCCTGGGGCTGTGTTACCGACGTTTGACAATGCACATTACTCTTCCACAATATCTGCAATTAAATATGGAATTACAGTGTTTAAATTTGGGAGAATTAAATCTGAATAGCCATCTGAACACTCTTCAGTCTGTTTTCTTCTTTCTGTGTTCCAGTTCCTTACCAATCACCGGATAATTTGTCTTTCTTGTCGCCGTTGTAGCCGCAGGCCCTGTCAGCTGTTTGTCAGAGGTAGTGGCAACCTGACAAGTATTTTACATGGTGTGTGTTCCATTTTAGAATAATCCGGAGAGAAGTGGTAGCGTTGGTAGTTATATGTGTCTGCGGTAGAAATGCTCCACACTGTCTCGCGTACATTTCATTGTTGTATAGGACTGCATGTGCATTGTTTGTGAGTTACTGTGTGATCGATTAACTGATCGATTGGGTTCTGCACGTGCCACGCCCATTTGGAAATAAATTCGTCACAAACTACGCAATGATTGTTGCCGTTGTACCTTATTATTTGGGAAATTTCCGTTCTGCAAAGAACTCCATGCAGTACTAAATTATAAAATGTATTGAGCATCAACTCCATGCCACTAATACACCTTGTGGACTGGTACTGGTTCGTGCACATATGCATATCTTTCGATTTAATTTATAAAATGTCTTGGAATGTTCATTGACGATACATTTGAAGATTTTGTAATGAAACCCTACAATTAATAGAAATCTGATACTTTTTACACTGTAGATTGTCACGTTCCTGGCGTGTACGTGTTAAATATAGTACTGCATGCTTAAGTCTTTTAAAAGTATGGTATTTTTCTTTGTCTAAGAACTGAACACAATTCTTTTTCCTTCTCAGAGACATCTCTGATCTGACACCTTTCTTTCTCGCAAGAAAACATTCTAAGTACTCTATTAGAAGTTTTACGTAAGTTTTTTCTTTTTTGGTGCTTCTGCTATTAAAACTAGTCTTAAGACTAACGAGTGATTTTTTCCTGACCTAAAATGCTACGTTTAATCTTATTCTAACGGTTCACCCAGTGGCGTTCCTTAGCTTTTGATATTTGTAGTTAGACACGTTTTTCTTGTGTTTCACTAGCACAACTCTGTTTTTTTTCCCTGACACTTTACACTAACTCGAAGGGTTTTACCCTCTTAAGCCTTCTCACTATATCACTGTTGTCCAGGAGTAGTTTTACGTAAGTGTTTCTCGCTCTTATTAGGTTAGATATCCTCAAAATAATAAAAATCGGTATTTAGATTAGTGACGTTAAACTCGCATCGACTGTAATTCCTAAATGACTACGGTAAAAGTAGTTAAAATAGTGATGCCGCGTAGATATCACATACACACCTGTTACAGGGCTTCGACATGTGTATTTAATTAACAAGTTCCTCTGTTGAATTGGAGACGCAGCAATAAAAATAAATTTACACAGTGGCAGAATAAAAGGGCAGGAAAAAATTTAACTTTCGCATTTCTCCATTAATGTCACATGAGATTAAGCCCGATTTCTCTTCATGTTACGTAAAATTGCTTGCAATATATCAGCTAGTCTCTTAACAGTCACCGTTGGAGTTCAAAGGGAAAAGAAAATGTAAGAAACCAATAATTCTAATTGGACTGACAAGGCAGTAACAACCTGCATGGTACTCGATATAACTTTAGATTTTAGCACACGTTTTATTGTACGTGACTTTTAATGTTCAGTTTTATTTGTATTTCATGTACTTTGAATCAGAAGTAATGCATATGCATTATCACATCCTCAGTATGGGCTTTTTGGAATTATGTGAACTTGAAAATTGCCTATATATAGGTCGAAACATGTCGTTCATTTAGACACGTAAAATCTTTGGTCTAAATATAGTTGTGTTCTGACTGATAAGTTTATACCTACATATTTTGTATATTATATGTACAAGTGTAATGCCCAGTGAAATATTTTGTATATTATATGTACAAGTGTAATGCCCAGTGAAATATTTTGTATATTATATGTACAAGTGTAATGCCCAGTGAAATATTTTGTATATTATATGTACAAGTGTAATGCCCAGTGAAATATTTTCGCGCTAGCATCATTGAACCGTACCATTGTAGTGTCCAGTGACGAGTTGTCGTGCTAGCAGTGTTGAACTGTAGTGTGCTATTTCTGTACGCACTTGACCTTGCATTATTCATATTCGAATGCCGGCTGATGAATCATCTTTCTGTTTTCATTTAATATTACAATTGTTATCCTCAAAACTTGTCCTAGCATCTGCCGGTCGTGTTTTGTGTGTGATACCTAATTCAAAATTATACCGAGCAAGTTGCTTTTATATTTTGAATTTGAGACGAAGTGTTTATTATTCATGTCAGTCCGTTATCATACAGTTTTGCAGGTCAGGACACTGTTTAATTTCCCGTCACATTGTAACATCCAGGAATTCAAATGGTGTACTGCTGAGGTGGTAGGGTCTGGACATCTTTTAGACCGCAGTGAAGGAATTTATACCACAACGTGACCACGACCCGAAGGGGATACGTAAATACGTATATACATATTAGTTAGGTAATCAGGTCTTCCTAAGACTCCATGCGTTCACAGTTAGTCTTGAAAGGGACCGAGCAAGTTATATTAACCCTTTAAAGACGAAGCGTATCTGTTTTATATAAGGACTCAGTGCGTACCGCGCTGTAAACACTCTCCACTTCGGTTATAAAAACCAATCTCTTAATGTTTTATAAGGCAAAAGTTGCTGTTTGTTCTGAGATCCGTACAAAACACATAAACGCAATGTGGGCACCACGTAGAATTTTTTAATGTTAAGCCTGGTGGTATGTAAAGTTACCGCTAAGCTTTAAAAGGTTAAGAGTTAGAACTTCTGCCTTGTGTTCTGGAGGTGCCCAGTTCGAGTCTGGGTAGTGAAACCAATTACCCCGATAGATTTTTCGTGAGTTACTTCAGTCTTTCCAAGCTACTTCAAATTGCGCCACTAACACTTCCCTCCATACCTTTTCCGTTTCATTTTCACTCAAACGTTCGACAATATAGTGCAGTGTCTCGCAACCGGGCTTCCGCAGAACATAGTTAGGGGTTCCGCGAGAAGTCGTGGAACAAATGAATTAAAATTTTTGAAATACCGCGAGAAATTCCAAATATCCCTTGAAATGTCGTGGGAATTTATATTGATGTTGAAGTGAACTTTATTTTGGTTTGATGCATTAAGAAATAGGTAATACTGAAACGGCAGAAAAAATACATCAGTTGTTTTCTTACATTGTAGGCTGAATTATATATGGAAGCTTTTTACAAATAAATTTTTTGCCAATAATTTGGCAGTAATTAAGTTGCGATCCCTGGTATCAACTTTTTCCGGCCTATAAACGTTTTCATAAGCAGGGTTCCTGCGTGGGAAAGGGGGTGGGAAAGGCTGATTTAACAGTCGAAATTCCTGAGAGTATCATCACATCAACTAACAAAAACTCTTTTGAAGATTTAATGTGTTCCATGTCCGTGCACTATATTATACAAAAAACATTAATCACCAACAAATGCACAAAGAGTTTTTTCATCAATTGTAACACACTCCTACGTGTTTCGACCCTGCTGGGTCATCTTCAGGAAGAAACTTTCTGTTGTCGTTACACTAAGGTTGCACTATACAGTTGAGCGAGAATGTGCTGTTAACTGTGCACTGCGCCGCTTTTGGAGGCGTGAACTCTTTGTGGTCTCGGCTTGTTACAATTGATGAAAAACCTCTTTGTGCATTTGTTGGTGATTAATGTTTTTTGTACTTCTGAAGATGTTATTCGTTAGCAATAAGTAGTATGAAATGTTGTGTCTTACTTTATACTGCTACTAATGTACTAATAATGCGTCCTTGGGTGTTTAATGGAGAGTTATCTTCTTCGTTTTGTGCGTTAGTTTCAAGTATCTGTAGCGCCTGTGTCCAAACTGCTTTACTGCTTGTTCTCTGGCTTCGATTAGCTGTCTCCTTACCAACGGCTTTGTTAAGCAGCAGCCGAAAGCATCAGCTACTTCCCCAGGTAACGGAAGACTACACGCTGACAGGTTGAATTCAGTCTTCTCAAAGGCCTGTCACTTCTCAGTGTCCCTGTTTTCGAAATGTGTCTTCTTTTAAACTGTCCCTTTTCATAACATCCTGTTCACCTCCTAAATACATTATTTACGATCTGGTTGAAGGGTTTACTTTGATTCTCTGAAGGGAACTCATTTCCTAAGTAATGTCGAATTCACTGTGGTCGTTTCCTTAAGTTAACACTGTACATCCATAAAATAAAATTTGATTTAATTAATTTGTTTTTTCGGGAAGTGGGATGGGGGGGGGCATGAACTGGATTGAGCTGCCTCAGGATAGGGACAGGTGGCGGGCTCTTTTGAATGCGGTAATTAACCTTCGGGTTCCATAAACTGCTGGGAATTTCTTGACTACCTGAGAAACTGTTAGCTTCTCAAGAAGGCCTCTGCTCCATGTAGTTAGTTAGTTAGTTAGTTAGTTAGTTTTTTCCATTGCGTGACGGCTTCAGAGTTTTGTATCCCCCCCTCTGCACCTAAATATTATTAAGTGTCCCAGGCTTTCGTTTTAAAAAATGGGATTTTTAAACACAGTGTCAGGGTTTACGCTTCGGGGAAAAATAACTACCATCTTCAGGGTATGGCTTAGTAGTTAATTAATTTATTATCTTTGTAAATTTGAGGAGAGCCAAGAAATGGTACGAGATGTTTCGTAACTGATGCTGTAAAACACCAAACACGTTCAGAGTAAAAAAAGGTGGCATATGTGAACAAGAAGTGTTGTTTGCAGCACGGAAGGTATTGCAGAAAAGCATTACTCATAACCAAAATGTTTTTTTCGTAACTGATCACGGCGTTAGAGCCCACCGGTTGTTGTCACACGGTTAAACTATTAACATACAGTCAAACGCCGATTCAGCGCCGTTGGTCATCGCAATTCCTTGCGGTATGTCAGGACCGATCAACCCGTAGCTCGCGGGCAACGTGTTGCTCACGATACTGTTATGTTTCCCGCAAACACATATGGAGACACACATTATATTACCAGCTCATTGTGTAAAAATGTGCTGAAAATTGCTACACCGTAACCTAGATTATAGATTATATATTCTATAAATTTTTTGTGTTGTTTTCACAATATTTTATTGCACATGGTGTGTAGAAAAATACACAGGTAAAGTAATACGTATAAGTGTGTGTATGTTTATTCATTGTTCGTTCTGTGTATTGAATTTCGTGTTGCCTGCATGCAGACTAAATGTTAGCGAAGTTGCCCGCACGCCTACGCAGGCCTACGGTATATCGAAGGTGGCTTTAAATCGTAACAGAGTCAGGAATAAGGAATAGTAAGGAGTTTGTGTTCAAAAAACTTCCTTGGGCGCTAAGCGAAGGTAGTGCTATGTCGGGGATTGACTATAACTTTTACTGTAGATGAAACAGTTGACTGTAGCCTTACACAGGCAGCGGATTTACCATTACAACAAGGTAAAATAGTAACGCCCGACACCTCATTATGATGGATGGGTTACGGGTTCGATTTCCGGCAGCGCTGGGTTCCTTTTTTTCTCTCTCTCTCTCTCGCACTGCATGTAGATCGGCTCTGGCCCCCCCCCCCCCCAGCCCTCTCTTTCAGGCTACGTCATCCGCTTTTCTTTCCCCGAGACAAAAGCGACTTTACGATGCCGTACTTAATTGCTTTTCATTTATGGAATTTCATTCTTCATGGTGCGACAGCCCCTATTGGGCCAGGGCCTCCTCATTGTCGAGGCTTCACGATTAACTCAGACACACCACACTCGGTAGGTCTCCTCTGGACAAGTCATCAGCCCGACGCACAGACCTGACAGCATACAACATCCACAACAGACAGACATCCATTCCCCCTTGCGGGATTCGAACCCACAATCCCAGCAAGCGAGCGGCCGAAGACCCACGCCTTAGACCGCGAGACCATTGGGATCGGCACATTTATGGAATTAGAAGTATAAAATTCAGCTAAACATAATTCTGTTGACGTACTGTGTATCGAAAACTGGCGACTGGTAACATTGTGTTCTTTGTCGCTAATACTGTGAAGCGTTCTGTCCATTAAATTAATCATCTTTCATCTTGAGGTGGATGGCTGCTATCGTTCGCTGTAGCTTGCCTGTCACTACACGCAGAACAAAAGGGACCAGCAGTAGCAGTGATCAGGTGACATCATTGCTAACTGTTCTTCTTGCAGGTCATCGACTTTCTTTACTGTGCCATCGCCCGCTCCCTCTTTCCCCCCCGTACTTGCCCAAAAACGATATCTTCGCCACATCAGTCATAATACTGATGTGTCATTCATAGCTAAATTCTGCATATTTGATTCGTCTTGCTTTTTTTTTTGTCACAAATACATTTTTATTTGAGAACACTTGTTCCAAAACTTTAAAATGGTAGTAGTAAGAGCAGACAAGAGTCACGAGGGCTCAAAAATTCGATTTTTAGTGTTTAGCATGTGTACATATCCCGCTCTTGTGTGTGTCAATTGACGTTTTGTTAAAATCCGACATCTCGTTAAATTTTGTTAAACTATTGTTTAATACTATGTCCTTTAAATGCCACTCCCCGTTTTGCACTCCAGCAGAAAAAAAAAGGCTGAAACTCCAGGAGTTTTAGGGTTGGGGGATATTTCTTTCTTCGACGTGGAGAGAAATGTACGTCTGTAATGTTTCACACCCTGCCTTTTGTATCGATAGTCGTATCGAGTTCTGGTGTTTTGTTTGCTGGCGGCGCGCGTGTGCGTGTGTGGCGTGTGTTGAGTTTGTATTTGAAAGTGACTAGAACAAAGAAATTTGCATCGAAACCAAAATTTAGAGGAAATAAATATGTGCGTTTTAACGAGAACACAGGTGTTTCAGCACAGGGCAGGCTCCATGTGACCAAAGTGGCGAAAGCATTTGTGTAAAACATAACCTCACTGCATCAAACAAAACGATACATGGCACTTCTGTGAATACTGAAAATAAGGTAGGTGAGAAAAATTTTTGTAAAAGTGAAAATGATTTTACAAATGATGGGAGCATTATAGTTATTATCAACCTGCTTTGTGCCTTTGTACAAAAAGCAGTAAATGCAAACATTGTGGTGGTAATATTTATTTTTTGAAACCCCATCAAGGTGAGAGGTATTGTAAGCAATTTAGTTATTAAGTGTTGTAAATGTGATCATTCTTAAGATCTCATTACTTCAAACATTACCAGGAGCAAGTTGTGTGATAACATCCATTTAGTGTATGGCTTAAGGTAAAATGGCAAAAGCAGAGACGCAGGTAAAATGTTATGTGCAGTGTTGAACATTCCGCAGCATCCAATAAGTTTTAGTATTTATAATAAGACTATCGGGTCAGCTGTGGCTGTTGTGAGTGTATCCTTCATGATGCAAGCAGCCAGAGAAGCTGTAGCAGAGAATGAGAAAGAAGATACGTCACATATAACTGCTTGTTTTGATGGTACGTGGCAAAAACATGGACACACTTCCCTGAATGGCATTTTATCAGCTACTTCTGTTGACGGAGGGAAAGTTTTAAATACAGAAATAATGAGCAAGTCTTGTTTAGTTTTGTCACAGGAATCCAACCTCCCAACATGAGTGTAAAATGAACCATGAAGCAATAAGTGGTGGAATGGAAGGTACTGGTGTACTCCACATCTTTAATCGTTCCCTTCATATCCGGGGTGTTTGTTACACAAAGTGTCTTGGTGATGGGGACAGCAAATCATACAGAAGGGTGGTTGCGGGCAAGCCCTATTATCCCAACGTAGCTGTAAGAAAGTGGAATGTACAGGTCATGCAAGGAAAAGAACTGGAGAAAGACTGAGGAGACTTGTGAAATGAAAGGGAGGAACAAGATTGCATGACAGCAAACCTCTTGGAGACAGAGGTCGCCTCACTCAGTCTGAAATAGACATTTTACAAAATTATTATGGTTTAGCCATCAGGAGGGACGTCAACACTTTGGCAGCCATGAAGAGAGCTGTGTGGGCTGTCTTTTGTCATGAGTTGTTAACAAATGAGAAAATCCAGCATGGTGTTTGCCCAAGTGGTGGTGACAATTGGTGTAAATTCAAGAACAGTGCCAATTCAGGGGTTGCATATGAACATAAACATTCTTTACCAGCTGCTGCTGTGGATGCAATTAAACCAGTGTCGAGGGATCTTGCTGGTGTAGATCCTCTGAAGTAATGTTTTCATGGGAAAACTCACAATCCTAATGAACACGTGACTCTGTCGTTTGGACAAGGATATCCGAAACTGTTTTGTAAGGCTTGACACACTCAAGCTTGGGGTATGTGATGCAGTATCGTGTTTTAATGATGGTGTAGCAAAACAGAATGATGTCCTGAACATATTACGCATGAGATCTGGCTCAAACCGGTGAGTGCTCTGAAGCAGATAGATATGGAAATGATTCGGAAGGCAGAAATAGCAACGCTGAGCATCCAAAGAGAAGCAAGGAAAAACAAAAGGGCACAAAAAAGAAGAAAATAAGATCAGGATGGTCCAGATGATCCAGGATGTGGTGCTGGGAAGCATTAAGTTTGAGACTCTATGATTAGTTACCATCATTTTGAATTAACCTTAAACTTTAAATCAATTTTTCGCAAAACTACATTTTCTTAACTTCCGGTACCGTTATCTCGTAAAGTGTATGAAGTGGAAGCCTCAAAATTTCACCATCCGTTGACACCTTCATGATAGTCAATCAGATAAAGATTTGGGATGTAGTTACTGCAAGAGGCTGTGTAGGTATAAGTGAATATGACAGAAGGACTTTACAAGAAAAATAAATACATAAAAAATACAAGAAAATATATTATGGAAAATTTATTTCTTGAAAACAGCTAATTCTTTATCTGATTGTGGTCACTTTAATAAACTGCGGGTAGTAAAAATTTCAAGTTTTTATCTCCAATAGTTTCTTCAGAATGTGCACCTAAATGAAGCTTAATTTAACATTGCTTGTACGCAATACGCTCCCTACCGTCCCCCCTTAATACGATGGTCTGCTGGCGTTGGTAGCAGACATGTGGCTATTAACTAACTACGCAACTCTATGCAGCAGAGTCCTTGAGAAGCTAACAGTTCCTCATCTATTCAAGACTTGTCCTCCACAGTGTGGGCCAAGAAGGTTCATTACCATGTTCACAAAAGCTCGTTATTTCTCCCTATCCTGAACCATATGAATCCAGTCCTCACCCTCCAAACCTACTTAAAAATCTATTTTAATATTATTCTGCCATCTGCGCCTGCGTATCCCATGCGATATCTTTCTTTCGGGCTTTCCAAATAAAACCTAGCATTTATTTCCGTTCACCCCAATGCGTACCTCGCTCATATCCTCTCTTTTGATTTGATCACATTAATAGGTCTAATATTTTGTGAGCAGTACGAATCTTGAAGCTTCTCATTACGCATTTTTATCCAATGTACCGCTTATTCCTATCTCTTTGGCACAAATATACTCTTCAGCGCTCTGTTTTTAGCCATTGTCCTTGCTTTACTGCGAGACTAATCAAGTGTCTCTGTGTTTGTAGTATGTGTGCTTTCGCCGAGCAAATTAACATAATCTGCGTAGACCAGAAGCTGATGTATTCCATTCAATTGCAGTTACTCCTGGCTTTCTTGCACCTTCCTAAAACAAAGTACAAAACCAATGGCAATAAAGCGTCACGTTTCATACTATTCTGAATAGGAAATATATCAGGCAGTTGTTTACCTATTCGAACTTTAATGTAGGTGTATAATTAAAAGCTTTTACGGCAACGAAACTGGATAAAATGTTCTCGGGCTAGCAGCCGCGTCGGTTGTTTACTGGTGAATAAGCCGCATCCCGACGCGGACAGATTTCGCAGGTAGTCAGTTCTCTGATGATGACGGCGGAAATGGCTCTCGAAACGTTGGTTTAATAGTGTTATTTAAAGACATTTTAATTAACGTAACTACTTTTATGATTGTACCGTTAATCAGAATGTCATACGAAGTTTTTCTCCTAATCGAAAAATAAGCCTTCTTGAAGACTATAAATATAAGATGTATTGCTACAGTCTAGGACTGATAACTTGAAATTTGGAAGGTATTTAAGGGATGCGGGTAGCGTCAGGTGGATTTCTGCCTGGCGCTAGACATTCGGGGAAAGGAAAATCCTGCGAAAAATATATGGGCCAATGTATAGCCCAATATACGAAAATGGTTACTGGATAATAAAAATGAATAAATAAATTTATAATACACGTAAATTTTACTCTCCAGGTATTGTAACTCTATTTATTCAACGTAATTATGAATGGCTTTGGCACGTTCTCCCCCTCGCTGGCGCCCCCCCCCGAAAGAAATCACGCCCCCCCCCCCCGGGGGGGCGGGGGGCGCCCACGACGACCTAAATTAAGGTGGATGAATTGCGTCGAATTGGACTTCAGGAATATGGGTGTCAGAAGGTGGAGAACAGGAGCTTTGGACAGAGTAGGATGGGCATATCTCATGAGGGAAGCCAAGGCCAAACCTAAGGGGCTGTAGTGCTACAGGAGGAGGAGGAGGAGGAGGAGGAGGAGGAGGAGGAGGAGGAGGAGGAGAAGAAGAAGAAGAAGAAGAAGAAGAAGAAGAAGAAGAAGAAGAAGGCTGTACATTCGAACAGACAGTGACCGACACCTCGGCTTCCCTTTCCCGGCCTTTTGCTTGGTTTCCACATCTCCGCAAGTTTCATGTTATCAGTCCTAGACTGTACTTTATATTCCCATTTTTAAGTAACTGACGAAAATGGAATACCTAGTCGTAACTTTGATTTATTACATCCAAATATACACTGATGGTCCCCGGTAATTTCGTCTGCGTATGGAATTAGCCTGGACGGAACTGTGCTGGCTGAATGTAACGGTATTACGAGTAGCTCTGTGAAGCTGTGTCCTTCGTAAGCAGCTGATAGCTGTGCAAGAAATTACCTGCATTTTATGGAACCCGAAAGTTCATTACCGTTTTTGCAAGAATGCTTAATGGTATTTGTGACCTAATATACCCTGTCACTTCCGACTTGAGTTGACTTGTACTATTTCTAGATTTGTTGCTTATTTAACGATACTGTTTCAGCTGCAGAGAATGGTATGGGTAGACGATTATGAATGTTGCCCGAGGAGGCAAGGATTTGGTTCCAAAGGTTTTGGCCTGTTTCACTGTAGGCCTAATGTCTGTTCAGGCCTATTTCACTGTAGGCCTAGTGTCTGTTCAGGCCTGTTTCACTGTAGGCCTAGTGTCTGTTCAGGCCTATTTCACTGTAGGCCTAGTGTCTGTTCAGGCCTGTTTCACTGTAGGCCTAGTGTCTGTTCAGGCCTATTTCACTGTAGGTCTAATGTCTGTTCAGGCCTATTTCACTGTAGGCTTAGTGTCTGTTCAGGCCTATTTCACTGTAGGCCTAGTGTATGTTCAGGCCTATTTCACTGTAGGTCTAGTGTCTGTTCAGACCTATTTCACTGTAGGCCTAGTGTCTGTTCAGACCTATTTCACTGTAGGTCTAGTGTCCAGACCTATTTCACTGTAAGTCTAGTGTCTGTTCAGACCTTTTTCACTGTAGGTCTAGTGTCTGTTCAGGCCTATTTCACTGTAGGTCTAGTGTCTGTTCAGGCCTATTTCACTGTAGGTCTACTGTCTGTTCAGGCCTATTTCACTGTTGGTCTAGTGTCTGTTCAGGCCTATTTCGCTGTAGGTCTAGTGTCTGTTCAGACCTATTTCACTGTAGGTCTAGTGTCTGTTCAGACCTATTTCACTGTAGGTCTAGTGTCTGTTCAGACCTATTTCGCTCTAGGCCTAGTGTCTGTTCAGACCTATTTCGCTCTAGGCCTAGTGTCTGTTCAGGCCTGTTTCACTGTAGGTCTAGTGTCTGTTCAGACCTATTTCGCTCTAGGCCTAGTGCCTGTTCAGACCTGTTTCACTGTAGGTCCAGTGTGCAGACCTATTTCACTGTAGACGTAGTGTGCAGGCCTATTTCACTGTAGGCCGAGTGTCTGTTCAGGCCTGTTTCACTGTAGGTCTAATGTCAGTTCAGACCTATTTCGCTGTCGGCCTAGTGTATGTACAGGCCTGTTTCACTGTAGGGGTAGCGCCTGTTCAGGTCTGTTTCACTGTAGGCCTAGTGTCTGTTCAGGCCTGTTTCACTGTAGGCCTAATGTCTGTTCAGACCTATTTCACTGTAGGCCTAGTGTCTGTTCAGGCCTGTTTCACTGTAGGCCTAGAGTCTGTTCAGGCCTGTTTCACTATAGGTCTAATGTCTGTTCAGTCCTGTGTCACTGTAGCTGTAGCGTCTGTTCAGTCCTGTTTCACTGTTGGTGTAGCGTCTGTTCACCCGAAGAGACGCAGAGGACCCGAAGAAAACTAGTGTAGGCTATAACCTGGTCGGGATTTCACCTGTTACTCCTGTGCTGTGCATTCCGGGATAGAGGCAGCGTCGGCATGCGCGTAACTGGATAAGGCAGAAGAAAGTTCTGAAGGGTGCTTGGCCTGGGAGGTAGTAGCAGGTGGACGCAGAGAAGTATGGAGTGAAGAGGTTCGCAACTCATGCCCTTCACAAGAAATTATTAGCGTGGTCAAATCAAGGAGCATGTGATGAGAAGGACATATAGCATGCATGGTGGCGATCTAAGAAATGCGCACGGAATAACACTCTGAATACCGGAAGGAAGGAGACAGCATGGCAAACGTAGGCTTAGAAATCATGATGATATTGAGATTGGTTTTTAAAAATAGTATGTGAGAATTCTTAACGGATTCAACTGACTCAGGCTAGGGTCCAGGGTGGGCTTCGGCTTCAGAGATTGTAAGGATTTTTTTTGACCATCTGTCGAATTCTCAAGTAGAACTCTGCTGTATGGCGTCAGAGGAAGTGAAATCAGTAAGAGTGCACGAGCTGTATTCCTGTGTGATGGATAATGAGGAACGACAGTGGCATCAAAGGGGTGGCAGCGCTGCAGGAACGTTTGATGATCGATTGCTGTAAGTGAGAGGACACCAGTATGTGTATTATCTCTGAAAGTGGAATTTCTCTTTGTTGACAATGTTACCGTTTTAGCCCAAGTGACAATTTAACAAAAGGGCGTAGTTTTGGTACGTGTGCGCCACGAAACGAAAAGAGGGGGGGGGGGGCGGCGCCCCCCAATTGTCATTAGTCATCATGTCGCACTGGCTGTTTACACGTCCATTCATCGCTGTTTTGTAGCGTGTGCTACCCAGGTCAACAAGGAAGGATACATTTTCTTTATTTACTAGAGAATTCGAGTTGTATTACTTTCCATTTTTATTGTATTTATGAACTAGCATTCATGTGATCGTCACAAAATACAGTGATGAGGCAGTGTGGGCTGTTTTACTGGCTGCGACATGAACATCAGTGACATACAGAACATAATTGCGTTTGTAGTGTTCACCATTCGCCAATTAGACGTATATCTCAGGTACCCGTAACGAAATACTCCTTAAAAGACGCATTGCATTAACGTTTTAAAGCCTAGCGGTAACTTTACGTACCACCAGGTTCAACATTAAAAAATTCTGCGTGGTGTCCACATTGCGTTTATGTGTTTTGTACGGATCTCAGAACAAACAGCAACTTTTGCCTTATAAAACATTAAGAGACTGGTTTTTATAGCCGAAGCGGAGAGTGTTTACAGCGCGGTACGCACTGAGTCCTTATATAAAACAGATACGCTTCGTCTTTAAGGGGTTAAAGTGTTCATATGTCATTATGATTAGTAAGGGCTGTCACACATTTGCAGTGTTCAGCCAGTGTTTAAGTTGTGATTAATTGTTGATTTTATACACCTGTTAACAGGTCAGTTAATCATGAAGTTATTTCAGTACGGAGTAATAATGTTATGGGTTTGCGTGCCATGTTTCCTTGCAGGGATTCTGTATAACATGTGTGTTTGTTTATTGGTTTAGTGATTGAAACGTCGCTTTATTTGTTTGACCGAAGGGTGTATGATGTAGGTACGAGTGGTGAGTTGTCCTTCTTGTACTTAGTTAAGTACGACGCAATGAGGGGCATACGGGGAGTTGAAGTCTAGCCCCACGCATTCTTAACCTCGGTACCGGATAGAGGTGAGTGGTGAGACTGACGCCTCGGCCGCTCTACCCTCTGGAGAAAGAGCTTCCAATATGCATTGTATGTATAGGAAGTTGCATGGGCCTCAGGGTGAGGTGTGGTCTCTTTGGCGGAATGGGAAAAATTTTCAGTCGCTGTCGGGAATCGAACTACGAGACGTAGTCTTATTCTTGTTATTTTTGTTCGGAGGTAGCAGTCTTGCGTCGCTTTAAGAGTGGATTTCGGCAGTGTCTGTTTTTTTTTTGTGTATTTAACCCTTTAAAGACGAAGCGTATCTGTTTTATATAAGGACTCAGTGCGTACCGCGCTGTAAACACTCCACCTCGGTTATAAAAACCAGTCTCTTAATGTTTCATAAGGCAAAAGTTGCTGTTTGTTGAGATCCGTACAAAACACATAAACGCAATGTGGGCACCATGTAGAATTTTTTAATGTTAAACCTGGTCGTATGTAAAGTTACCGCTAGGCTTTAAAAGGTTAATTGGGTTATGCTATGTCAGAAATGTTTCCATCGCACTTCGCCATCGAGTAACCAACCCTAAGACAGTAAAGTTACTGCCTGCGGACTGGGTGCCTCGAATTCGTTTCCTAGCGGAATCAGGGGGATGTTCCTTTTACGACTACTATACAGCCCACTGGTTTCGTTTCGTTTCGTAGTCTTTACGTCTTCTACCTTCTTGTTTTCGTTTCGTTTCGTAGTCTTTACGTCTTCTACCTTCTTGTTCACAGTAGGTGTCGAGGTTGTTTATTTTCACTTGATCACACCCAGTCACACACCACAGTCGGTAGGACTCCTCTGGACGAAGGATCGGCCCGTCGCAGAGACCTCTACGTGACAACACAAACACTGTACAAGGCAAACATCCATGTCCCCGGTGGAATTCGAACCCACCATCCCAGGAAGCGCTTGGCCGCAGACCTACGCCTTAGACCGCGCGGACACTGGGATCGGCCAACCCACTGGTACTGCTATCAAATGGGAACGAGAGTAAAGTAGCCGGAGCCTGAAAAATGTCCCTGTTGAATGTCGAATTGAAGAATGTTTCGAGCGCTTTCCGAGTGCTTCATCATGACGAATTGCTAAAACTCAAGGACTGCTTTCAGCTGTTAATAAATCATTAAATAATTATGCAGCGACGTGTGTTTAGTGTTCGCAAATTAGTATTTGGGGAACTGTGAAAGTTTGGTTTGCTTAAAGCGAATTTAAAGACGAAGTGTTGATGCCGAGGAGAGATTAAAGTGCTAAAACTTGTTTTATTCCTAGTAACGAGTAACCAACACTTCATGATGCTGGCAGGCAGGTAGCCAGGCAGTTAAAGGCTTGTCCAGTCGTAATTACATTATATACAACATAATAACATGTGAAATCTCCACCCACTACAAGCATGTTGACTGTCATTTGGGCTGTCAGACGGGGTTACTCAACTACGTACTATCTGAATTAATTTAAACAATGCTCGTTGTAGTTATTCGGGCCTAGATTGCTTCTGGTTGCCGTAGGTCATGTTTGTCCGTCTGTTGACATGTTTCGTCTTCAATACAACTGAACGAATTTTGTATCAGATTTGGTATATTCGGGGTCTTCATCAGTCTTCATCTGGCTTATTCTAGTACTTAGATTTACGTCTGTTACAAGACAAGAGGCTATAAAATTCAACTTTACAGTATTTTTCGTTAAAGCGTCTAGTTTATCCTATGAATATTCACATATAAAACTCCTTAATTATAATTTATAGCCTAATAATTAGCATATTATGTATCTCATTATGATATCCAACCTTTGCTTTGAATATATTTATAGTGTAATGAACAGGAAAAATAATTAGTGGTTAATAATTAGATCTCAGATTTAAATTTCGCAGTCCGAATGCATTGTCTTCTGGATCACGTAAGCTATGGATGAACACTTTTCAGTACTGTGATTGCTACTGCTGATATCATAAAAGGTGAAAGAAGTAATGTTACCCTGGTTGTGAAGGTGTGGATTGAAAGTTCCGCGTATTCTTAACCTTATTAGATGGCAGCAACATCTTCGTGCTGCAGTCTCCTTATCTCCGGAAATAACCCCCAATGACTATTGGTTTGGACGTGGTGAACCTCATCGTCATGTGTTCATTAACAGAGTAGTGACGTTTCCAGACATTTAATTCTGAAAAGGAGAGGAGAAATGTTTCCGTAGTTGATAGTAGATCTAACATGAAATTTGCGTGCGTGTGTACGCGTGCGTGAAACTAGAGTGTGTATTGTTCTCAGTTTTTTTTAAGTCGGGTGTTCAGAAGTTTATGTGAAGTGTATTTTGTGATACGAGAGATCCATCTTACTTGAGGGTAACTAATGATAACGAGTGATCAAGCCTGATATCACGCATGAACTCAATTTTGTTTGAGCTTATAAAGCGTGGCAAGTGTTGCTCTGTGCGTTATAACTTCGCCGTGCAGGCGGCCACCTAAGGGGCCTCGTCACTCTCACTGTAAACATGGTAAAGATTTTCCTCAGCGTAATAGAATATATAACTACGACACAAGTTAGCAACTTCATGCTGCAATACAGGTCACATTTAATGTCGTTATTTAGCGACATTTTAGCAAATAGACAAGTTGTGTGGCCTGACGTTGGATGGTAGGACGAGCCCGTTTGATGTGCTGGGGGCTGATAACGAAAGAAAAATTGGTAAATAATTTTACTATAGGGGCTCTTCGTAGTATACTTTAATATAAAATTGTGGCTGTACTCCAGGCATAGATGGGAGGATAATATTAAAATGGATATTCAAGACGTGGGGTGGGGTATGTACTGGATTGATCTGGCTAAGGGTAGGCACAGGTGACGGGCTGTTTTGAATGCGGTAATGAACCTTCATGTTCCATAAAATGCGGGTAATTTGTTGACTAAGCTGAGGACCTGTTAGCCTTTCAAATAGGACTCTGCCCCATGTAGTTAGTTAGTTAGTTAGTTAGTTAGTTAGTTGGTTGGTTGGTTAGTTGGTTGGTTAGTTGGTTGGTTGGTTGGTTGGTTGGTTGGTTGGTTGGTTGGTTGGTTGGTTGGTTGGTTGGTTGTTTAGTTAGTCAGTCAGTCAGTTAGTTAGTTAGTTAATTGTCCTAAATTTAAACAAGATGTGCACAGATAAAGTTAGTCAATAAAACTCTTCCTGTAAGTAAAATACTACCCACAAAATTCACTCGCTGCATCTTTCATCCCACGGAAGGGGCCATCCATATGAGAAAATACAAAAATGTGTGGAAAGGAAAGAAAGCACTGGCGAGACGAAAGAAGCCTCTTTCCTGCAAGTGTGAAGAATATTTGCTGTATTCGAAATCGAACAGTGCCTCCAGTGATAGCGATGTTAATGAATACTAAATTCTTAATATGTTAAAATACAACCATAAAGTCATATAGAGTGATATAGTTGCACTTTAACATATTGATATTTGAGTACCAGGGGTGTCTGCTGGGGTAAAGGCGGCCGATGCGTAGGGCTGACAACCTTAATACTTTCATGTGCCTGTTATCTAGAAATTCTGGTGGCCTCAACCTCCAGGAGACCTCGGGGCCTGTCAAGGTCTGTACAGAGATTGCTTTTACTTTTAATACTTCAGTATTCGTTAACATTTTTGTGACACACAGCGTCCTAGCCACCCATCAGCTGTTACGAAAACAGAGTTCATATAGTAGTTAACTAGAAGCATGGCGATGAAGCTAGTGATGATTAAAAAAAAGCAGAGTTTCTGCGATTTGTGACAGATACAGTGATAAAAAAGAATTCGTTGATGTTGACTCCCTCCCACTTCATTTCACTCCTTCACATTATGATAATCCAAGGTTCATATTAATATTATCCTCACTTCTGCAACTAGGTTATTCCCGTCAGTTGTTACGACCAAAATCCTGTCTCTTTGTGTCACCCTTCAGTGTTTCCACGTAAAATTTTTAATCAATTTTTATTTTCGCCGTGCTTTGTGAATGCCCCTTCCATCCCGACCTTCTTATTTTAACCTTTTAAAGCCTAGCGGTAACTTGACATACCACCAGGTTTAATATTAAAAAATTCTACGTGGTGCCCACATTGCGTTTATGTGTTTTGTACGGATCTCAGAACAAACAGCAACTTTTGCCTTATAAAACATTAAGAGATTGTTTTTTATAACCGAAGTGGAGAGTGTTTACAGCGCGGTACGCACTGAGTCTTTATATAAAACAGATACGCTTCGTCTTTAAAGGGTTAATTACTTGAACAGCATTAGGTGGCTCGAGAATTTTGAGTTCCGTATTACGCATATATCTGCCTTTCCTACTTGTTTGTTCGAGTACCGAGTACAGACAGCAGGTATGTTCTATAGGTCTGCTTTGTAGATGGATAAGTCTTGCATTTCTTCCTGATGCGGTTGTTTTGATAGTTTGTGGGTTCATCCACTTTGGTTTTGTTGTGCGGAGGAATACGGAATTTGTACGGAATGTCAGTGGAGGGATAGTTTTCGGTCGGAAAGAGGGTGGGAACGCTTCAGCAACCGTCAGGTATGGACAGTAGCAGCCTGTACAGTAATTTGCCCTCTACACGCCTCTTCTCCTCCCACATGGTCGACCAGGTTAGGATCGCTGTGCTCGTCCCTGCGCTGCCCTTCAAGGCGCAGCCTCCAGTTCTCTTCGGTATTACTAGCTTTTCTTCTTCAGTTGTTGTGGATGGCGGCTCGCACGAGCTAAGAAACAAAGCACATGTTACACGGTGCGTAGTCCTGTGTCAGTTAGTGTAGGCTAAGTTGAGTCAACACCGTGGAATTGAAGTAGCCATGAGAAATTTGCTTATTTGATTCGCAATGTGACAGCTGCAGAAGTTATTTAAGGTTCTGTCAGCGATGATTCGAAACGAAACGGCCGTGGTTTGTCCGAAGGTGCTAATCTTGGCTTTCTTTGTGTGTATATCCTGAACAGTGTCATTCTAGGAATCTGAAATCTCATATAAGCCCGAATATAAAGCGAGTTTATTTAAGTAGCCGCACAGTAGAGTAGAGGTCGCCTTATAAGCGAGGCCTTGTGTCATTTTCTAGTAACGCGTCAGGGACGCCTGATATCGTAGTAAGTAATGACTAATAAGGCATGGTATGGCACTGTTCTTTCTCAATCTGTATTCTAGGGTGAAAGTTTTAGTTGCTACCTCTCTGAAACTTTATTAATCTTATTATATTTTTAACAATTTCTGAGCTTCCCCCACTTAAATATCCCAGACAGGGCATCACCTTATATTCGGAAGCGCCTGATATGTGGGATATTACAGTATTTTGACTTTTTTAAACCCCCATTTCCTTACTACGGACCCTATCGCATTTTCGTGCCACAGTTTCGACTTTCCACTTTCTTTTATTTCCATCTGTGAAAGCCCAACACAAAAGTACGATTACATAGATAACACAAATTCATGGAGTACTTGCGCTTATAAATACCAATCCAAAAACACAGCCCTCTATGTTTTGTAACCACGACAGTGTTTGCTAGTTTCCTGATGGGGAGTGTTACGTCATGTAGGGACATGAAGCATTCTATAACAGGACAAGTGCTGTCGCTGTGTTCGGTGCCACATTAAGTGTAAGTACCCAGTTCATGAACGCAGACGTAGAAATATAAACATTTACTCCCCAGATAGTACTTAGACGCTGTTAGAAGACGCCATTATTGAGGACAAGCACAGGCAGTAAGTGATGGGCGGTGCTTGCATACTTAAAACATGCGACAGTATCAATCCAAAAATAATAGAAGTGTTTATGCGTGTACCTTGCACGTTTCCTTTGCATTAACTTGTTATCGTCCAAGTGACGTCACGTAAGACTGTGATACATATTCATGTAACCGTATTCCAGGTATGGAATAGCGCAGAATGTCACAGTTGAAAGCTTTTTTGTATATTACACCTGTCTGCTAAGCTTTCCTTTGCAGGAATTGAAAAACAGCGACTAGGTTACTATCACTGACTTCCTGGACAGACATTTCAGACAGACACTTTAACCTTTTAAAGCCTAGCGGTAACTTTACGTACTACCAGGTTTAAGGTTAAAAAATTCTACGTGTTGCCCACATTGCGTTTATGTGTTTTGTACGGATCTCAGAACAAACAGCAACTTTTGCCTTATAAAACATTAAGAGATCGGTTTTTATAACCGAAGTGGAGAGTGTTTACAGCGCGGTACGCACTGAGTCCTTATATAAAACAGATACGCTTCGTCTTTAAAATGTTAATAAGGTTCGATTGTAAAGTCTGTTTGTTTTCCACTTTCAAGTATCGTCAGTGGCTTTATTATATATTTTCGTAGTTACGCTTAAATGAAAGAAATTTTAGATGAATTTAGTTATAGAAAGCAGTACGATAAAAGGTGGAGAACTTTCTAACGGAATCATCCGGACCTGGGCGTTATACAGTATACCGTACCCCGTACGGTAGATAACCCCGAAACGAGTGTGCAACCCCCACGATCAGTTTTCATGAAATAATTTATTTGCTAGCATTTGCAATATGTGATGATGTAGCGGAATATTATGTATTACATTTGTAGAGCAGATCTTCAGTTGCTGTAAAAGTTCCTCGCTTTTTGTGTAAGCATAAATTTTATTACCGTCTCCAGAAGAGTCCGCCACTGGTCCGTATTTTGAGCCAGATGAAACCAACTCAGCCATTCATGCACTGTTTCTTTAGGATATTTAATATTATCATCTCATCAGCGTTGAATTTTCCAAAATCGTCTCTTTTATTTATGTTTTTAAACCAAAATGCATGTATTTCTGACACCTCTTTAATTTCATCATCCTTTCATTTATACGGTTGAGCGTATTCTGTGCACTTCTTTTGCCCTTCCCTTGCAGTGTCTCTTTTAGGCCCAAATGCATTTTGGAGCAGGGACTCTCAAACCCCGGGTCGCGATACAAACGTGGGTCATGAGAACCGTCTGATGGACTTTGAACTCTCAAAAAAAATGATGAAGCCTGCAGCTTTCTGTGTTCTGCAGTTTTACTGTATTCAGGAAAAGTACAGTTAAAAGTAGTTGAGAAATTGTGACGAAATGTTATTTTAATGTTGGGTAATGTTACGCTGTAAATGTTATTGTATTGTGGGGTAATGTTACCCTGTAAATGTTATTTTATTGTGGGGTAATGTTACGCTGTAGATTTTAATGTGGGGTAATGTTACGCTGTAAATGTTATTTTATTGTGGGGTAATGTTACCTTGTAAATGTTATTTTATTGTGGGGTAATGTTACGCTGTAAATTTTATTTTAATGTGGGGTAATGTTACACTGTAAGTGTTATTTTAATGTGGGATAATGTTACGCTGTAAATTTTAGGCGGTTTCCTGGGTCGCTAAGTAAAGGTGCTCCTACTGTTTGGGTTGCAAGGCCAATTTGATTTACGGTTTTGGGTCGTGAACGAAAAGGTTTAAGACTGCTTTAGAGAAACATGCTTTAGGAAATTTCTCTCTGAATATTTTCTCCATAATCCACTGGCTGTTTTCACTGGAGCTCCATAGACTGCGTGAGAATTAAACGCAGCACCAGACTGACCCCATCACGTCACTTTTGACCGGCACAGAGAGAGTTCTAAATCACCTTGTGACATAATATTGTACAGTGAATTATATGTCAAGGAATAAATTGTAAAATAAAGGGAAAGTTTCACAGAAAGTTGATAGGGAGAGAGGAAGAGAGATAGTGGGAGGCGTAGTGAGTTGTCTTCCTTTCACATAGCAACACCAGGAGAATGAGCAGACGCAGAGAAATCAAGTCTGGTAGACAGAGTATAAAGTGCAGCCCACGTGCGTCTCTGAGCGACCCCCCCCCCCCCCCCTCCCGGCATACAATGTCGCTTATGTTATCGTCTGTACTATGGCATGTGGCACCTAAAATAACAAAACAGAACTTGCGTAACAGTAAGTGTGCTTCAATTCCACACGCGTAGCCCTTAGTTCAAGCTCGTTGCCTTATAAGCATAGAATTTTAAATACCTATAATTTTAAATGCATAAATATTAATGTAAATTACTGCCAGCCTACTTTCTCCGTTTAATCAGTGCGGCTTTTAAGTGACTGACTGTTCTAGATACCCTGTGCCTAGAATTATTTATTGCTGTACGCAGAGGGAGTACTGATTCGGTAGGCAGACTTGGATTCCTGCAAGTGTCCAGGGAGTCGGTCCGCTCTGAAAGAATGTATTTATTTTTTATGTAGTGGTCTGAACCAAGCAGATCAGAAATACCATGAAAGTTTTCAAATGTGATGATGGAGAAGAACGGAGAAAATCAGTTGGACCGATCGTGTGAGAAATAAAGAAGTATTACATAGAGTCAGGGAGAATAGAAATACCCTACATACAATAAAATGAAGGAAGGCTAACTGAATTGGTCACCTGTTGCGTAGAAACTGCATTCCAAAACGCGTCATTGAAGGAAAGTTCGAGGGAAGGATCGAAATGATGGGAAGACGTGGAAGAAGGGGTAAGCAACTACTGGATGACCTTAAGGAAAAGCGAAGATGCCGGAAACTGAAAGAGGAAGCACCAGATCGCACCCTGTGGAGAACTCGCTTTGGAAGAGGCTACGGACCTGTTGTAAGACAGACTGCAAAACGAATCAGTGAATGGTGTGGACCAGAAGGGCTGCAGGAATTGCACTTCCGCTGCTTCTGCCGTTATAGGACTGGCTTACAAGCCTGTGTTGGCTGAAGAGGTTTACTGCTTTCTTTGGATGGTAATTTCAGATGCATCTGACAACCTGTCTGGGTACTTACCAACATGTTTATTCCTTATAGCAATAGACACATATATGTCCTTGTCTGTTCACTCTTTGCTTAAAACGCAATTTCAGTTCCCTAAATTAGAAGAGCTGCAAGCATTTTACAGGTTCTAATTTCTCTTTTCATTGCATTTTAAAATCTTTTGCACAGTGCCATATGTGTGTGTGTGTGTATATACTGTGTGTGTGTGTGTGTGTGTGTGTGTGTGTGTGTGTGTGTATCTATGTTAGGGTTGTTTGATAAATAAACTGACAACATGTATTTTTGGGTTATGTGTAATGTGGCATAGACAGACTCGTGAAACTGTAGGATGCCTGTCTCAACAACCATGGGGCATATGTCGAATAACCTGGTTATCATACTGCACAGTGCGTACAGTCCGCTTATGTATCAAAACACCGCGGGTGCGCACAGTCCGATTGTTTATCAAACAATCCTTATTTATATATATGTATATAAAATGTGTGTGCGCGTGCGCGCGCCTTTTCACGTGTACTCTATGCCTTAGTCATAGTCATTTTTAAATAAGCGTCACTTCCGAGATAATTTAAATGTGAAACATATTTTTAAATAGAGTTTTATTGCGGGTAGAATATTTTGTCCGGAATTTTGATTTCTTATTAAAAACGAAAATTTAAGACGTAACTGATTTCATGAAGTTCTTACATTTATGTACTTAGTTCGATCTCAATTTTGTACACGCATCTCATCATATTAATATTATAATATTTAAAAGTTAAACATGTTATCTGATTCATCATATTCATTAAAGGCATTATAATTTCGCCAGTGCAAGCCCTGTTTGTTAAATAAGGTGCTTGGGGGTAAACTGCGTAATATCCAAGAATTACAGTCTATTTACTTGACCAACTGAAAGGACATAATGTTCACATACATTAGTTATGTCGCTTCGACTTGTTTCAGCGTCTAAAACGCCATCCTCAGGGAGCACGTAATGCCAAACTTAAAATTTTAAGTTTGGCATTACGTGCTCCCTGAGTATGGGGTTTTAGACGCCAAAATAAGTCGGAGCGACACAAATAATGTATATGAACATTATATGCATTGAGTTGGTCAAGTAAATAGACTGTAATTCTTATAAAAGTGCACGGAATATATGATCTTATAATGCATAATAACTGTTTAGCCTTCTCCATTACAATTCCATGAGCATAATCGACGATTTTCGATGGAATGCGTCGTCATTTCCAGTCACAAGTGGCATTTTAAAACCCACTAGTATTTATGGTAAGCTTGTCGTCACCTAGAGTCTTGGCGGTTGGTATTGGGGTCTCAGTTCATATTTGATAAACTCTGCTTTTGATGATTTTAAAATTCTGAAGACAGATTAAAATCTATGAGACAGGAAAAATATGAAGCTCATGGCAGTAGTCGAGGCCATGAAGTGTGGGTTGTAGTCTTTCATAGTGGCGAGACGCATTCGGGCTGTCAGATACTCTGACGACGAATGTAAACCCTTTAAAGACGAAGCGTATGTGTCTTATATAAGGACTCAGTGCGTACCGCGCTGTAAACACTCTCCACTTCGGTTATAAAAACCAATCTCTTAATGTTTTGTAAGGCAAAAGTTGCTGTTTGTTCTGAGATCCGTACAAAACACATAAACACAATGTGGGCACCACCTAGAATTTTTTTAATGTTAAACCTGGTGGTACATAAAGTTACCGCTAGGCTTTAAAAGGTTAATATAATGGTCTCTATTGTGGCTTGCTTGTACCATGCAATTGGGACCAGGCACTTTTCTCCGGGTTATAAAGAGCAACACATGGTAGTACTGGTATCTGTCATTGGTTCATGACTACCGGTTAGTAATTTTTAACAGTATGGCTGTGAAAATAGTCAATGGCATTTGTCAGTCCTGTGTAACTGCTGTAGATATGTGGCCCAATAAAAGATCAAATTGGCTGGACAATCCGAACTAATGATGAATTGCAGGTTATGTATAGAAAACCAAATATTGTAACAACAATAAAAGTGAGAAGACATAATGGGCTGGTCATCTGGTAAGAATGTCTGATGATAGGACCGTAAAGAAAGTATTTCTGGGGAAAGCAGATGGAATAAGAAAAGCAGGAAGACCAAAATTAAGGTGGTTAGACTGTATTGGGAATGACCCGAAATCGATGGGTGTCAACAGATGGAGGAAGAAGGCAGAAGACATAACCGTACGGGCTACCATTCTGAAGGAGGCGCTGGTTAAACTGTAAGGACCGTATGCCAAAGAAGAAGCATAACTGCTGTTAATTTTGACTACGTTGGCTGTAGGAGTATTAGTTTATAGGAAGTGCGTTGTTGCAGCAGACTGCTCGGTCTGAACAAGTATTCCCAGGTGACTGTGTGGCAGATACTAGCGTCTTGTAACGTTTGCTTGTTCCTTGCACTTCACCTGTCTGTCGGCACCAACAGCCATCTCTCTACTCGCATTTTGATTGGGACAAAGAGAAGGCAAAAGCAAGGATCAGCCGAAGGCCTATATAACCAGCAGCAATGAAGGAAAGGTAACAGGAAGGCCCCCGTGTCCTCCTGCTTGTCAGCTGCGTTATACCTTGGCCCGACCGACCACACCTGGCCCCAACCTTCTTCTTCTTTTCTAGATCCGAAGGAAGAAGAATGAACAAGAGCATTCCTTGTTCCTTTGGG
Source organism: Coptotermes formosanus (assembly GCA_013340265.1). Lineage (NCBI taxonomy): Eukaryota > Metazoa > Arthropoda > Insecta > Blattodea > Rhinotermitidae > Coptotermes > Coptotermes formosanus. The sequence continues at coordinate 919,754 of BLKM01000152.1, forward strand.
GTCTGACCTGCTTTGCAACTTCCTTCTTTCTACAAGACAGAATTCCTTCCCGTGCTTTCCGATGAAAGAGCATGGTTCTGTCAGTTCTTTCTCACAAGAAAAATGTTAAGAGAACGTCTCCAGAGGCGCCTCGAGAGAGGTCTTGATCTGATTCTTGCTTGTACACACCAATCCAGCCTCGCAAGAAAGCATCCTAGGGCCGGTTGAACCGTGATAGTTGGGAGAACTGGCAGTGAGTTAATTCTCTCTGTTCGCGTTTACATCACCTCCAGATTGCAGATGTGTTGTAGGTGTGTACTGCGAAACGCGTTCTATTTTTACTACAGCCGCAAACCAGAACTGTGCCAACTGCCAACTAGATGTTACTTCTTCCTATATATGTTGCGTATAGGTATTTGATTCTTTTCGTTCAGCGGCAGTTGAGTGCTGATCAGTTCAGATTGTTAGAGTAGAATTACATAGGCTACATACATACATACCTACCTACATACATACATAAATACGTACGTACATACATACATACATACATACATACATACATACATACATACATACATACGTACATACATACATGCATACATACATACATACATACATACATACGTACATACATACGTACATACATACATACATACATACATACATACATACATACGTACATACATACATACATACATACATACGTATGCATGCATGTACGCACAGAGGCTGTATACCTACACACAAACATAGTACATATATATGTGTGTATATATATATACATTACTGAAGAGAGTGGAACCTTGCGTTTATGCCTGGCGGTTGCCGATGTCAGTCATCCTGGGTTTGAACTCCCTGTTACTGATACTTTATTCATGAAGTTCGCTTCCATTATGATCCACTGTTATCGTGCACTGGTTTCCATACATCTGTCTCGGTACAAGTGAATGTCTTTTAACCCTTTAAAGACGAAGAGTATGTTTTATATAAGGACTCAGTGCGTACCGCGCTGTAAACACTCTCCGCTTCGGTTATGAAAACCAATCTCTTAATGGCTTATAAGGCAAAAGTTTCTGTTTGTTCTGAGATCCGTACAAAACACATAAACGCAATGTGGGCACCACGTAGAATTTTTTAATGTTAAACCTGGTCGTATGTAAAGTTACCGCTAGCCTTTAGAAGGTTAATATCAACATTTACGATGCGTGGTTTTCTTTCGTGTCAGTATTGTGAATTCCATCGTACCTGAGGCGTAAATGTTTGTATACAATTAACTGACTGGTGGCGTATCTTACATGGGTACATGCTACATGTGACGTCACAGGTAGGGCAGTGATATTGTATAATGGCAGCTCTTTTGTTTCATTAGCCTCCAACTTACATAAAAGGTAAAGGTAAAGGTGTACCATTACAGGCATGAACAGGCCCTTAGGACCCCAGGAGGTTGAGGTTCCCAGAATTTCTAGACAGCACATGAAGGTGCAAAGTTTGTCAGCCCTACGCACTGGCGGCCTTTACCCCCTAGGAGATATTGCTGGTACCCATTTCTTTTAAGCGGCTGAGTCGACCCCAGGGCTATAGTGCGGCCGGGGGGTGTAAGTTAATGGAAAATCCGATGTCCAGCAACTTAGATACTTCCATAAAAGCATTGGTAGGAGTGACTTCTACTGGGAACTTCGCTGTACTGAACTGCTGTTCCGGTTTACTTCTGTTATTTGTGCGGTCTACAGAGTTATTTGAATAGTTGTATGTTTATTTTTGTATTGAGAAATCAAAATTGCTCTTCTCTTGAGACATTATTTACAATATTTTGTGGTCATAGGTTATTTTTCTGTAGGTGCAAGAACCGGTATAGCTCACTGTAGTGTCTAGGCTGCGGTCTGGACGACAGAGGGATCGTAGTTCGATCGCAGGCAAGTGTTAATAAGATTTTCTCTTCTCTAAAACGTTAGGATCGGCTGCGGGGCTCACCCAGCCTCCGGTTCTATAGTTACGGGAAGGGGGGATGTTGTTTCCGGGGGTGAAGTGGTCAGTTCGTGAAGCGAACTACTCATCTGCATTAAGTGCCCAGTTAAGAATGTGTGGAGCTGCAAATCTTCTCCCCCATACACCTTGATGACGTGGTTCGTCATTAAGTACAGGGGTATCTTTTACTTATAACATCCATAATATTGGTTTTTATGGTAAAAGATTGATACTGCATTGACTGATGTTAGTAACTTATCTAATTACTATTCTCTGGAAATTCCCTGCCAGTAAGTAGAAAATTAAAGTGGACATTTCAGGTATGGATGTACTCATCACCAAATATTATTCGGGTAATCAAATGGAGAAGAATGAGATGGGCGGGGCATGTGGCACGTATGGGGGAGGAGAGGTGCATACAGGATTTTGGTGGGGAGACCTGAGGGAAGGCGACCACGTGGGAGACCCAGGCGTAGATGGGAGGATAATATTAAGACGGATCTTCGGGAGGTGGGATGGGGGCATGAACTGGATTGAGCTGGCTCATGATAGGGACAGGTGGCAGGCTCTTGTGAATGCGGTAATGAACCTTCGGGTTCCATAAAATGCGGGGAATTTCTTGACTAGCTGAGAAACTGTTAGCTTCTCAAGAAGGCCTCTGCTCCATGGAGCTAGTTAGTTAGTTAGTTAGTTAGTTAGTTAGTTAGTTAGTTAGTTAGTTAGTTAGTTAGTTAGTTAGTTAGTTAGTTTCAGGTATGGAACCGCTTCAGGTGGGCGTAGTGAGGGTTCGGGTCTTTCATCTAAAGGAGCTTGAACCCACGTGGTCTCTTCAGCCATTGTTGTCATATTTACATGCATTGGCAGTAGGGCGGGGCTTTGACAGCATGCCTCTTCTGCTAGCCCGGATTACGGCTTTCCGCTTGTTCCGGTTTCTTTAATTCTGAAGCAGTTAATCCTTTTACACCTTCAGTAAGTTCTTGAACGGTGAACGGGTTATGGCCCCATCTGAACGCTTGTGAGTGTACATCTTAGCACAACACAAGACAAAAATACGGACCCGCATTCGTCTCCCGAACGGGATTTGAACCCACGTTTCGAGTGCTAGTGCTTTCCAAAAACGTGCCGCAGTTATAATTGGGATATTTTTATTTCTGCATAGATTAACCTCGCGAATTTCTCCCAAAGAAAATGAATTATGTCTGAAAACGTTGTTTAATCGATTATTTTGGTTCTGTTTAGCATACGCATGTTTTAAGTTTTCATTCCGTTTATAACAGTGAGCCCATTTCATTTCAACCCAGAACGCGTAAAAATGAGACGATACGTCATCTAGGATTCATGATTTCTTATGCTTGTAAATGTATGATCGGTTGTCCATTTTTAAATTAAATTTGAGGTCAATCCGGTGGTGCGGGGTTCATATTGTCTTTTGGATTATGCAAACATATAGTCTGGTACTTTTATACACACATCTCTAGGGAATATATTGCCTGCTGCTTAGATCTTCAGGTTAGACAGTAGAGGTATTAAATTCCAATAAAACATCCCTACGAGACTGCACGGTGTCATAACCCAGAAGATCACAAAATGGATGTTAATTCGTTATGTAAATACACGTGTGCAAACGGAGAGAGCTCAGCTGATAAATAAAGCATACCTGTGGTTAATGAAGCATTACACCATAAAGCAAAGAGACTAGAGTCACAACACTACGTGTTTTTGTTTTCGGCACCGTCTGGAGTTAAATGTTCAACTTCATCCCCGGTCGCGTTAACCCCCCCTTGAGCCAGTGAAGCAGACTGGTCGGCAAAGGGGGGGCGGGGTGGAAGCATTGAGAAATTTTCGCTACAAGACCATGTATGAAGGCTGCTGTCCATATTCAGTGTGGTGGTGAGGTGGATAATAGACATGTGTCGATCCTTACCTCCACATTAATCAGGGTTACCTGAGTGCGCGATTGAAAAGACGTAGGGATTGAGAGGCCGTAAGTAATAAGTGTGCACTCCGTTGCAGGTCGCTTCATGGAGAGGTTAGAAGTTTCACCCGTAAGAATGAACACTTTCTGAAAACTTTCATACTCTTGTGGCTCTTGTGTGAGACTTGAAGTCCACCTGCACCCTTAAAACAGCGCGGTTGAGGAATTATATTGTTGTGGAAAAGACTTTTAGCTAATGTTGGCAGCCGTAACGGGGGCGAAGTGAACAAGAGCGCTAGATGTTTCCGGAACAGAGGTTAAGGAGAAAGACTTCTAAACGTAGGTGCTGTCTGAGGGTAAAGGCGGAGTGGGATCCAACAAGCCAGGTGTGAGGCGTGCTGCTAGTTTTCCTCACCAGGTGTCAGGACTGAGGCACGAGCGACAATAGCAGGTGTTCCTTGTATACCCCATGTGGACCAGGTTGCCGCCACATGGGCCGTCTTGCGTCGATACATACTGTGTCAATAGACGGATGGTAGTTAATTTGATAACATGAGAACTGCAGAATTTGCCAATACTGACAGCGAAGCCTATATTGTGAGCTCTCTTCTGGTCTTCAGAACTGTCAGTACAGGTGCCATAGGGTCAAATCCTTGACAAGGATGGAATCTTCTTTTATGTTTGTTTTTATTTCATCTTCATTTCTTGAACGTCGTAAATCATGTCCTGACATTTGTTTCCCGTACTTCGTTTTTAAATCCTTGGAAGGATTTCAAAGTAACTCAATATGAAGGGACGCGCTAATGATGTCACCTAAAAACAATATTTTTTTCTGTCATTGCCAAGGGCTGGGACTTTACGGGCCTCAGAATTGCAGCGACATTCAACATAGTGATTTATTAAGGTGTGTGTGTGTAAGCTGATGGAGCTGCGAAGGCGATGTTAAATTCCCTCACTTAAAAAAAAAAATATTTGAGTTATAATGCATGAGAGTGAGTCAATCAACCAGTCAGTCAGTCAGTCATCCAGTCAGTGTGACAGTCGTATGTTTGATTTGTTTTGTAAATTTTTGTCATCGTTCTTAGCCTTTGACTTGTTAGAGTGGCTTGGGGGGGAGTCTTATTTGGCTGGTGTTTTTGACAGTTTTCAAACGAACTGACAGTCGTTTACGGTTTGAAACTTCCTCTTTTTGTCAGCCTATCCAAAACAATTATTGGACATTTTAGTATGGTCTGCTGTTCGTATGTTGATCAACAGCCCTGTGACAGTAGGCAGCATCGTACCTCCCGCCAGTTGAAGCACTCTGTAGACAGCCAAACGCCAACTGTGTCTAAGACAATTTGTAAATCTGATTTGGTTATTCATGAATGACTGGCAGGCCTGTAAATCACATTGAAATTTCAAAGGTAAATTTTAAACATTCCCTGTCTGTAGCTATATTTCCTACACACAACCCTTCCATTCATCTAGTATTATAATTTTTATCCTTTAAGGGACACGTGCAATCACGAGGGCGCTGCCTGTGCACCCAGCGTAACTTCTGTCGGCTCTTACAAGCGGACGAAACGTAGACATTTCTCACTCCCCGTTATTTATGACACTTCGTGTTTGCATTTGTGACTTTTAACAAATCTGACTGCGACAAAATTACAGAATGTCAGACATCAGCCATTTATAGGCCCGTAGCCTGTGTAACGATGTTTGTGGAACAATTTCTACCTGATGACAAAACTGTCGATAAAACCACAAGGACAGGAATGACATCGATGCTGCACTTGTTGTAATAGTATTAAGTGTACTTCAAGCGAAAGGACGGCGAGGGTCGTGCAAAATGGAGTCTTTTTCAGGTTTGCTGTAAGGTTGTGGAGAAAATTGTATGTAGTCACCCAGTGTACCAGTATCGAACTGCAAATGTGTTTCCGCTGTCCAGTTCGAACTTGTCTCGACACTTTACTTGTTAGGCAACGGTTCGCTAAGTAGGCAGAGGTGTAAAAAAATATATATTGGAAGTTCAGTAGACTGATTATATTTTGGGACTTTAATCGACTCACTAGTTTAGTACTGATCAAACTGGTATTGATAATATAATGAGTAATAGTATATGATATTAATTTATATATGCCTAAAAGTGATATTAATTTTCTGATATTTGCCTTCTCCTTCTATGGGCTAGGCCATCTAGATTTAATTTAAAATAGCTTCAGAAACGATCTGTATTTTAGACATTTAATAGAGCCCCTGAAACAGGTGATCAGACCAGCGAATGGCGTCACCTTCACAGGACAACACAAATACAGAAAGAAGTGCGGTTAATATATATACCTCCATAGCCACGTGTCCGTCATATGAGAATCCGCCATAATGCACAGGCTACGTCATGAAAACACTATGACAGTAGGAAACTAATAACCCAATATATGACGTCACGCAGTAACCAAGCTCTATCATAGCCAGTGGCGTGCTGCCGTCTGGTGTTGCCGTGTTAATCCGGTAACCATGGCAAATAGGATGTGACTCAATCACTCACTCAGTCGTGCCAAGGCTGTTTATAAAGTATATGTTCCACGTGAAATTAGAACCCTGTATCGCTGCTCGTTCGATGACCCAGCCACTGTGCCCGACGTTCTTCGATTTCGTTTTAGATAGTTATTATTATTATTATTTTTTGTTTTACTTTCACGACTGTTAAGTGCGCAAGGTACTATGACTTATGGAGTTCACTAGGGGCCGGAAATTTCTTGAATAGCTGAGCAGTAATCAGCTTCCCATCAGGAAGGGCTCTGTTTCAGGGATCGTTATGGATTACTTTCATTTTGTTACGATCTTTTATGTATCCTCAAGTTACTCTGGATAATACAGGTAAATTAAGGTGCACTTTAATGTCCTTCCATCTCCGCCTGGGTCTTTCAAGTTGTCTCTTTCTTTAAGTTTATGGCGTCACTTAGCGTTCCACTTAGCCCACTGACTTCTTTCTCCTTTATTTGTTTACCCAATTAATACGTGGTGAGCTGTGCAAATCTTGAAGCACATAATATAAAAACGTATAAGTAAACAGTACAAATTTCACGCATCGTAAACAAATTTAGGACATTTAATTGGATACAAATTTGAGGTGGAAAGAGTTTAACTTGGGTAAATATGATCAGTGTCTGTCATTGGACAAGGTGGCGACGGAAGCGCTTTCAACAGAAGTTAGAAGAGACTCTGATATACCGTAATGGAATGTGAAGGAGCCGTATGAAGGCACTGTTATGGCGTTCGCCTGTAGGGTCTGTGGAAATACGATAAAGCCTAATGTAAGCACAGCCGGTACCCTGCTGGCCTGCTCAGGCCAATTTGTATGACTGTAATAAAATTACTTCTCATTGACCTTGCGCATATCCGTAGTCGAAGCGGTTTGTAATGGGATATGCAGGTTTACTAATACCGATTCTAAGTATAGCCCTGCTTATTTAACGGAGTGACTGCGTCTTTTAGAGCAAAAAAGTAAATGTTGCGGGTAAATTAGGAATAGTAGTTTTTGAGAATATGTAGGTGAGAGGTGAAGCAGTTTATTCCTTGATTCGGTCGTTGCATTGTCACTTGTATTTTGGTGTTCTTAAACCCCGTTTCTTATGGATTCATTCATTCATTCATTCGTTCATTCATTCGTTCATTCATTCATTCATTCATTCACTCATTCATTAATTCATTCCGTAGTGTCTTATGACAGATCCTTAGCCTATTCCAAAGCGAGCTCTCCGCACAATGCAATATAATGATGCCTCTTTCAATTTCCAGTATCCTCTCGTTTCTTTAAGATCATCCAGTAGCTGCTTACGCCTTCTTCCTCGTCTTCCCATCACTTTTTCCTTCTGTTTTTCCTTCAGTAACGTGTTTTAGAAAGCAGTTCCTACGAAGGATATAAGACTGTATCTGGTTTATTAAATAATGTACCAAGTCAGTGCTATGGATTGTGCCTCTGTGTATGGTCTTAGAATATTCTGATCCCCGCCCTCCATGTTTGGGTGCACATACGGTCTGTTTTTTAAATGAAAGCACCCAGAGGACCGGTTTACGTTTTACCACTGTTGATGTCTCAGTAAAGATGACTGAAGATTAAACTCTTATCGGATGTTACGAACTATTCTTGTGATGAAGTTTCTACGATCATTCGAAACGTCCGGAACATACTACATAACGACACAACATAACATGCCGGAAGACTTGTATCTTTAACAGCATCGCTATGAGAACCTTAGACCTCGCAAGATGGTAGCTGTTGGCACAACAAGCCGTAGCGTAACGTGGATTCCAAACCACGATGAGAAACGTAACAGGCAGTGTAACTTCGTGTGACTTAGTAGGGCCGAGTGAGGGTAGAGGCTTGCAGAAATGTCTGGGCTCCATCCGGCCGGTCTCGAACTCGAAACATTCTCTACGAAAGGTTTTACGCCTAGATCACTGCATTCCCCTTCAGTTTTGTAGGTATGTCATGCATGGAAACAAACAGCAAACTAACGGTTTGACTAATTGACAAGTTATCTGTCGAACGTACGAGTATTACCGGAAGCCCAAGTAGGACTACTCGCTAAGTGATGTTTGTGTCTGTCAGGCTTTCCCACATTTCTCAGTTGTTAACAAACATCGTCGTCGCTGTATCGTCGTCCAATACCGGCATTTGGTGGAACTTTTCTCAAATCACCGATTTTAATCGGAACGCTTTGTTTCTTCGCAACTGACGCACGCAACTTGGAATAAAGAAAGTCCATGAGTTCTTTAAAACCCGGCGGATGTTACATGTACAAAACGCCGCAACATAAAGGTTCTGTATTTTTTACCCACACGTTATGTCAATGCATTTTGTAAAATTCTCGCATACTCAGCGATTTTTTTACCAAAATAGCCTTAACTGTTTCGTCTTTGTGATGGAGACGCACTTGTTTTCTGTGAGGTGGGAACTGAATTTTCCAGTATTAAGTAGACTGACTTAATGTCTGAAAAGATAAATATAAAAATGATGAAAGGAAAAATGTACAGACGTGGCGGTGTTTTGTTGCCATATGTAACATCTGCTGGAAACGTTTTCTAGATTTAAAGATTCAAATTTTCGATCTATAACGCTGTATCGACTCGACGTAACGTCCTAGAAGATTTGAGTCTTCAACAGCATCGCCGTGAGAACCTTAAGTCTAGCGTTCCGACATTTAGAGTACGTCATGTGTTTAGCATGTTCCATATCGAGATTTTAAGCAATCGTTTGTTCATATTACATTATAAGAGAAAAATTTAAATTAATTTCGGTGGGCGCCGGAAATGATAAGCATAATTATCAAGATGTGACAGTCGCACGTTTTCTTTTACTGATGCCACAAACCAGGTGATGTACAGGGATTAAAGACCAGTTGCAAAACGATATAAATACAATATGCCTACCGCAGCGTACGAAATGTTTAAGAAGGTAAAGAAACTTATGATTACAGTATTTTTGTGTTCTTTGCTCAGAAAGCATGAAATGAAGGCATGTATGGAGGTGCGCCTGTCTGTCAGCATGTTTCCTCTTGGAAAATACTTGACATAGGTGGTGTACTTCTAGCTCTTTGCTAAATTTGTCGGGCGGATTTGATTTTGGCTCACACAGTTTTTATTGTAATAGCTAATCAAAACGAAATTAAATCGTCTCTTTTCTTTCTCCGGGTATATAGTTCTCAACACGGCAAGAAATGCGTATAAAATTACAGCCCGAAGACACGGAGAACCACGTGGGAGAGGTAGGCATATATGGGACAGTGGCATTAACCTTTATCCTGCTAATGTGGAATATATGGTGAGCTGCTAATAATGCCAGCACCACTAATGTGTAATATTTGGTGACCTACATTTGGTAACGCTGAAAGGAGCCTCTTTGTGTCTCTCTCTCTCTGCACAATGTCTGAAGACTGAATCAATCTTGAAAGACGTCCTTTGTCATATCTGTGTGCACACACTTACCCGGGTACCAACTAGGCTCTTAAGGGCCTAGTTTGCACATTTAAACAATTAATGTACACGTTTAATATTTTATCCATTTTACTGTATGTAAAACTAGATTTGTGTATGACACCTTTTAACTGTGCAGTCCAAGTGAGATTCAGTTGTCGTTAATTTAACTGCAACCATTCGAGTGAATGGGAATTGTCACAACCTGGGACACTGTGTTGCTTTTTAAATGAAATACCGTATGACTTAGGATGCAGAACGTAGCCTGTGACCTTTGGTGCCCCCTGACGATGGTGGCTTGACCGCCGAAACATGTAGGGGTGATATTGATACAAATATGTAATTGTAAACAGTGTGCGTATTTGGTGGTCTATCTTAACAATGTCAACAAATTTTTTTCTGCTTTTCAGTAAAGCCGAAACATGTAGATAAGTACTGACTGAAAGGTACTTTTGAGTCAGTAATAGATACTCACATGGGAACTGTTCTGCGTGTAGCTGTCATGTATTGGAAGGATGCACGCACTTTCGAGCTTTATACGAAAGTGTGGCCAGAATCTGTGTTTAGGTGGTGGAAACGGTCCAACGAAAGCAAACGGAGTTAAGTTTAAATACTCGTTTTCTTGCAATGAGTGCAGAGATTAAATGTAGTCAAAAATACGTTGCGCAGACTTACTCACATCTTTTAGGCAAGTATGGAAAAAGAAAAGACATCCAACTCCTTGGACCAGAGTAGTTGGGAAACTCTTAGTTGCTTAGCTGGTTCAAAGATCCCCCGCCTTTTATGGAGGCCGAAATTGACGTATTTTCATTTCGTCACTGAGCCTTGTGCTGAAGTAGTCTGATCCAGTGAACGTCATCTGTTACTGTTTTGTTATACACTTTAATATTATTTTCCGAATCAGATGTTCAGAAATTTTCAAAAATCTGGATCTTAATACATCAGTCAGAAAGTGAATTAACATCTCGGCTGCTCCGAAGAATTTGATCGACAGTTATCAGTGTTTAGTAGCTAATGTGGCGCAGTTTGTTGAGGCACTGCGCTACAAACCGGAAGGTGGCGGGTTCGATTCCCGGTGGTGTTAGTGGATTTTTTCATTGGCATAATCCTGTCGGTCGCACTATGGCCCTGGGGTCGACTCAGCCTCTAACAGAAATGAGTACCGGGAATATTTCCTGGGGGGTAAAGGCGGCCGATGCGTATGGCTAACAACGTACCACCTTCATGTGCCGATTGTGTAGAAATCTGGGAGCCTCAACCTCCTGGAACCCTAAGGGCCTGTCCAGGACTGTAATGGGACTGCTTTACCTTTTTACCTTTTAGTAGCTAATGTGGATGAATCGATACTCACTCAAAACGCCATAAGGTGTTCGCCTTAAGTATTGTACACTCGGCTTAAAAAACTAGCGTTGGAATGTACCAGTAGTGAGAGTGAGCTTGTGTTAATACTCCATTATGACTGAGAAGAGTGTTGTGAAACTAGAAGCACCTGATTCGAGTCCGGACAGTGTTGATCGTCAATTCTTGCAGAGACTTTTTTAATGTTCTTGTCTTCAGATGAGTTCCGGGATGGCACATATGTAGGTCAGGCTCACCGTATTCCAAGTCATGACTTTTTATTCCTAATGCGTTTCCCATCTCCTCTGTTGCCTTGTTACGTCAGTACCATTGTCCTTTCGAAAGAATAGCGGTAAATGTATGTACCACCTGCTCCAGCAATATATTACCCACATTTCATTAATGTGTTTCGTTTGACTGTTCTGAATAGCGATTATTTTCCTAAATTACATCAACTGATTGGTCTTTGTAATGAACTGGGCTGTGTTCTCTGTAACGAAGGAACTTATTTATATATACAATTTATATGAACGCCAGTCTTCAAGGGGTGAAGTAGCATAGTGAGTAGGCTACGGGGTGGACGATTTGGGGTTCGATTCCCACCAGGGTCAACGGTTATTTCGCTTTTCCTAAACGTCCGTACCGCGTCTGGGGCCAATCCAGTTTCCTCTTCAAGTGGTACCGAGGGGCTCTTTCACCAGGTATAAAACCTGCGTGTCATGAAGTTGACTTCTGACATCCATCTAATGCCGACGTTGAGAATGAGTGGAGCTACACCTCTACTCCCCTTATGCCTTCACGATTGGGACAGGGACAACTGCATCTTTTTTCTATCAATCAACAGAGTAATAATTCTGTCACTTCAATAAGTCACGTGTCTCTTTTTTTTTTTGTTCATCCCCACTGTGATCTATTTCACATCACATGATACAAAAATTACACGTGATTTGTCATTCGTGATTGCTGGTAAAGTGAGTGTGGCCTCTGCGGGCTGATCGGCTGAATTGTTTGGAGTCAAGTTAACCGCGTCTGGGAGTTTATGACGTCCTTCTTGTGTTTGAAGCATTTTGAAACACCCGGTTATTAGCCAAATTAGAACCGGTGCATCGTTTTGTTCATGCGTGCACCTTGCATGGTGGACTGTTCACAGTAGCACTAGATCATCGGACGTGTGGACGGAGAAACGAATGGCTTCTGCTCTCGTTATTTACTTTCATCAACTCGATACGGACAGAAAAAGCCCCGCATAGCAGCTCGCGATCATTGCATAACATCTTGCGTCTTACAGCACTGGTAGCTCCGGGAGATACAACGCTTTGAAGACTCAGTACATGTCCAAGTCACTCTGCAGCTGACAGTCTGTCCGTCTTGGCGTTGAACCCCCCCCCCCCCGCTTCCGGGGCTCATTACCACATCTTATTAAATAGTGTAGCTGATCATTTCAGTCCTAATAGCCACGGGGCCTGCTCTCTAACAAGAGGATGGGTCTGTGTTTTGTCCACTGTCTTTGTGTTTGTTAAGTATACGTACGTAAATAAATACATTTTTTGAAGACTAAGAGAATGAAGCACTACCTAAAGTGGTAGGAAATTATTTTATAGCTATTTATGCCCTGAAGAGAGCGGAGTTTCGCCGAAACATGTAGCAGTAAACAAGAGATTGTATTGTGTAAGCTAGATGTGCATATGTTGGTTTTATAAATGAGAAATTTCATTAAAATCAGTCTACACTGTATATAAAGTTCGGCTTTTTTACCTCACAGAGAACAGTGTGCGTCTGTTAGAAACACAAGTAGGCTAATGCTGTATAAGGAAAAAGTGTGTTTGTTGTAAGAATCGTACGGAACACGTAAATACACTGTGTAGACAAAATGCACATGACTCTAGTGCCGAGGTTAAGAATTAGTGGAGCTATACCAGTTCTCCCCCTATGTGCCTTCGTGGCCTTGTACAGGGACAGCTTCCCTTCGGCTCGCTTCCTGTTTGAGTTTTGAGACCGCTAGTCTCTGGCTTTTGTCTGACACAGATTTCGGTTATGATACTGTATTCAGTAAATACTACAGCATGTTTAAATATCTGTTACCCCAGTTCTGTGAAATTGCTGCAGATTCTTTGCTGTATGTGTTTAGATCAATGATGGATAAAAGGCGGTCCGCGGGCCTGGTGCGGCTCAACAGCAGTTACCTCTCACATGTTAAGTCTGCATAAAACAGTATTAAAACTATGTATTTTCTGTGGTCCCTTTTATTCTCAAAGTAATTTGATAAGTTGTACGGTTAAAAATCAGGTTAAGGGAAAGAACACTTGAACGGACCGCGTCTGTGATTTATTTTGTGGAGTTTAAACAGCTTGTAGCTGATTAAATATGTAACCTTAATTTCCGTCATGCACAAACTGGAGACAGAAATTGAACAATCGCCAGTGTACAAGTTTACGTCGATATAAAGTGTTTGGCCCATTGTTAAGCATACTACCTAAACCAATGTGGCTCGCCAGCACCCCCTTCCCCCCCCCGACCCCCTTTGGAGTCATGTCGCCGTTATGGATGTCCTCTATGATAGCGATCAGCAATTAATTTCTACATTCATTAGATATTTTTCGAAAGCGTCGATAATGTCAGTCGAAGGTCACACATGAGTTTTTATTTGCATCCTTCTAGAGCTACTGCCTTTTTCCGTGCTCGGTATTGTATTCATACCCGCTCGCCTTGTCTCCATATCCTGCCTGATGCAACAGACAGGGGTTGAACCGTTTCTCAGCAGAAGTCCGATTATGCAGTTTGTCTTCCTCGCAACAAGTGGCTGCTGAAGTGTGAGCACATTGTATATTAACCCTTTAGAGACGAAGCGTATCTGTTTTATATAAGGACTCAGTGCGTACCGCGCTGTAAACACTCTCCACTTCGGTTATAAAAACCAGTCTCTTAATGTTTTATAAGGCAAAAGTTGCTGTTTGTTCTGGGATCCGTACAAAACGCATAAACGCAATGTGGGCACCACGTAGAATTTTTTAACGTTAAACGTGGTGGTACGTAAAGTTACCGCTAGGCTTTAAAATGTTAATGGTCCAGTGGCATTATTGTTAGGACTGTTATAGGCGTATTTCTAAACAGTACGAGCGCGTAAATTATTTCTAGTGAAACCAGAGTAGAAGTGATTAGATAGACGTGCATGTACGTATTTTTGAGATGAATTATTTGCCATTCTATCGAACCTGTTGGTATTGATGTTACAGTGTATGGCGTGTTGTCAGCATGTGCAAGACCTCAGTAATAGTATTGTGTACGTAAAATGTATTACGATATACTTCAGGTGGGGGGTAAGAATGAGTGGAATTGTACCTATCCTTCCCCTGTATGCCTCGATGGCATGAACAGGGACAATTTTACCGTTTCCTCTTACACACGTACCACCACCACCACCACCGCCGCCGCCACCACCACCACTGCCACCACCACCACCACCACCACCACCACCACCACCACCACCACCACCGCCGCCGCCACCATCACCACCACCACCACCACCACCACCACCACCACCACTACTACTACTTCTACTACTACTACTACTACTACTGCTACTACTACTGGCAGTGAGTGTGGCGTACGTGAAGCTGAAAAGAGAAGCTGGAGGTGAGAAGGGAGTCAGTTAAGCCCCTGCACCAGGTGGCTGCTACGTATTGCTCATTCCCTTCCTCTCTTTTCACGTTCCGAATCAGTGGCCGCGGTAGATCTCCTGGTATAGTGATTAGGTTACGGGTCGGATGACCAAGGAGTCTTTCGATTCCCGGCAGTGGCAAGACATTCCTTACCTCAAAGCATCAAGTGCGGCTATGCGGTCCAACCAGCCACTTGTACAGTGGGTACCTGTGTATGAAGCGGCCGAGGCTTGAAGCTGATCATTCGCCTCTATCTAGTGTCGAGGTTTGCAATGAGTGGAGCTCTGCTTCTCCCCCCATATGTCTGCATGGCTTGCAAAGGGACAGCTTCTTACCTTCTTTATTGGACTTCATGTTTATTTACTACAGAAGCAAAATGACCAATGAAGATAACCTCGCACAACGCAAAACCCGCCACTGGTTCCTCCCCTGACGCAAAAGAACCCGCCACTGCTCCCTGTCCTGACAAAGGATCCCTCCACTGGTCCCTATCCTGACGCAAAAGAACCCGCCACTGGTACCTGTCTGGATAGAAAATAACCCGCTACTGGTCCCGGTCCTGACGCAAAAGAACCCGCCACTGGTCCCTGTCCTGACGCACAACCCGCCACTGGTCGCTGTCCTGACGCACAACCAGCCATTGGTCGCTGTCCTGACGCACAACCAGCCACTGGTTCCTGTCCTAACACAAAAGAACCCGCCACTGGTCGCCGTCCTAGCACACAACAACCCGCCACTGGTTCCTGTCCGGACACAAAAGAACCCGCCACTGGTCGCTGTCCTGACGCACAACAACCCGCCACTGGTCCCTGTCCTAACACAAAAGAACCCGCCACTGGTCGCTGTCCTGACGCACACCAACCCGCCACTGGTCCCTGTCCTAACACAAAAGAACCCGCCACTGGTCGCCGTCCTAGCACACAACAACCCGCCACTGGTTCCTGTCCGGACACAAAAGAACCCGCCACTGGTCGCTGTCCTGACGCACAACAACCCGCCACTGGTCCCTGTCCTAACACAAAAGAACCCGCCACTGGTCGCCGTCCTGGCCCACACCGGTTCATTCCACGGCTTGTGAGTGAGTTATGTCTCCCAGATTCATATTAATATTCTCCTATGTTCCAACGTACGGCAAGGTGGATTCTGTTAGCTTTCCTAATAACAGTGTGTGTGCATTTTTCATGCCTCTGATGTGTGCTAAATGTGCAGAACCTTATACATAGTCTGTCACAGTTTTTGAGTACCTTATTTTAGCGAGATGTTGTGAATGTCGAAGTTTATTACTGTGTCTCAGTCACATGCAACGATTATTGTGAGCATTCTCCGTGTTTCGCCATGATCGTACCGTCCTCTGCTGAAGTGTATATTGTGACAAACTATTTCAAGTGCAATGTATTGTAGTCAGAATTAGAGTAACGTTAATCTTAAAGGTATTTTAAGGTTTTGTTAACCTTACAGTGAATAGTGACTACAGTACATTGGACTTAGAATAACTGGTGACAAAGGGATAGATATTTCACACAAATACGGTGCAGTCGTACCGAAACATGTAGTGGGTTTGAATAAGTGGCGGAGTTTTGGTAGTAATCGTTGTGTGTGACTGAAGCAAAGTCATAAATTTTGTTATGTATTAGCATGTTGTAAATTTTAGATAGGCCTACACAAATGTTACATTCTAGAATATGTGTAGATGTGGCTTAATAAAGACGATCGAACCTTGTGGTACAGAGGTCGGCTTTATATTCAGCATGGCGTGTGCTGAAGTCTGAGCCCGGACACAGTTCATTATGTGTAAGGCAGCGTTGAGTAAAATGCGGCCATTCTGCATGTGCAGTGCTCCCCGTGATATTATTTGAGAAACACGATACAAATAAAAATATATATATATGTAATCGGACGAATAATTAATTTATCCTTATTAATGCAAAAATATTATTCAGAAATACAAAAAAACTTTCAACACCAACGAATACACAAAGAGTTTTTTTCGTCAATTATAACACCCTTCTACATGTTTCGACCCTGCTGGGTCATCTTCAGGGAGAAACCTTCCGTTGTCTTTACACTAGGTTGCACTATACAGTTAAGCGAGAATGTGCTGTTGACTGTGCACAGTGTGACCCAGCAGGGTCGAAACATGTAGCAGTGTGTTATAATTGACGAAAAAACTCTTTGTGCATTCGTTGGTTTTTAAAGTTTTTTTGTATAATATAGTGCACGGACATGGAACACATTAAATATTCAGAAATACGTTTATTATTGACAGTATAGCATAATTTTACGCAAAGATATAAAGATAAGTTTCATCTTACATACAGTAGGGCTACGTGTCTATCGCCCTACTTGACTTCGTTACTTGTGCGTTTAGGAACCGGAAACTAAAGCGGTGGCTAAATGTAGGCACGTGACAACACAGCATGTTTCTCGAAATGCTTCTGTCGTAGAAGTGTCTGCCCGCTTCATTCATGTTGTTCTGTCAGTCACAGTGTGCGACTGGATGGGAGAGGTCCGTAGCAGTGGGGACAGAAGTAAGGACTTCCTGGGTAAGATTAGGTTTCAAGTTTTCTATGATTTGTTTTTGTATATTAACCCTTTAAAGACGAAGCGTATCTGTTTTATATAAGTATCTGCTTTATATAAGGACTCAGTGCGTACCGCGCTGTAAACACTCTCCACTTCGGTTATAAAAACCAATCTCTTAATGTTTTATAAGGCAAAAGTTGCTGTTTGTTCTGAGATCCGTACAAAACACATAAACGCAATGTGGGCACCACGTAGAATTTTTTAATGTTAAACCTGGTGGTATGTAAAGTTACCGCTAGGCTTTAAAAGGTTAATTTGAGATAAGTTTTAGCGTCCCAGTACTGGCACTGTTGACGACAGGATATTATCATTAATCAGACGCAAGTATAACAATATGTAGGTGTTATTTATAATATGGCCTGCAAACGTTTTCTCTTGATTTGGCCCTCATGCCCAAAGGCTTGCTCGCCACTGGTCTAAGTGCTTTCTTATGCTGCCCCTGGACTGTTAATGTTATTGCCTTGAATTAATATTGTGCAATATGTTTATCCCTAAACGACTCAATATTATTGCGCAATATTTCATTTTGTTCGGTGGGTTAGGACGAGTAAACATGTTGAATGGCACATGCTGCTTGTGTGGTCACCGCTTGAGCTCTGCGTTCAGAAATAAAAAGGCATCGCCGCTGGACCAAAGAATGGCACAAACGAAAACCACACACATACATACACGCACGCACGCGACGCTCTCACACACACACACACACACACACGTTTGGGCGTGGAATGCTGCATCATTT
Source organism: Coptotermes formosanus (assembly GCA_013340265.1). Lineage (NCBI taxonomy): Eukaryota > Metazoa > Arthropoda > Insecta > Blattodea > Rhinotermitidae > Coptotermes > Coptotermes formosanus. The sequence continues at coordinate 937,890 of BLKM01000152.1, forward strand.
GATGAGCGTCTGAAGATGGTGGCTTCTGCCGTTGGTAAAATAAATACTAACATGCGAGAAGCAGTCAGTCTTAGTGTTTGTCCATTGCGCTAAACTATTTGGCCACTAGAAATACATTGGAAGGCCTGAACATTTTTTTTGGACACGTTTGCTTCTCGGTCGACAGACGGTAAAGGAATGGATACTGCGCAGCAGTGTCTGCAGCATGTGTAGTGTGTTCGAGATTGTATTTGATTGACAGAACGTATTGAGCAACTCTTCAGTGCTAACGCTAGAAGGTCAGTAATAGTGTCCGGCGCTAATTATTGCACAATATTATGGACCGTCTGGGGGCACCTTCACCCCTCCTTTTCCTTCGTGATTCATAATAATCCTTCCACTGGATGTCGTATAGGTCTAACTAGCGCAATCGAAGGAACGTCCTTAAATCAAACAAGAATTATCCAGTCATCATTTATAAGTACTCGTAATCCTGTAATAGAAGTCGTGGCCTTTATTAAGAAGGTTTTTGTATCAGTTTTTTGTGTTCATAAGCCTGACAGTAGGCTAAATCAGGCTGTATAGCGTAAATAACTTAAATAGATGAATCGTAGTGTATAAAGTGCACACGTCTGTGACACACTGTGCAGTTGACGTGTCACCTTATTATTCGACTGTGTGCACTTTTCGTGCTGTCTATAAGTATACTATTGTCGTTTCCATCATCTTGTATGAAGAATGATCGGTGCGTGTGGGCTGTACTTTCATCGTGTACAATACATGTACAATACAAATACAGCGACCAATTTTTTCACTGGGCAAAAGGCTTCTTTCCTTGTGAGCATTACAGCATGTAGTAGTTTTAACTTTAAAGGAGGTGTAATATTGGCATTAGAAAACGAAGTTTGCCCTTGTAATTATAAATATAAGGGCTGATCAGGAATCAAGTAACTGCCGAGTACTTTATCTTGATAGAATTCATCGCGCTGTGCTTTAACCTTACGACAACAACACTTGCAGTGTTCAAACACAATAATGTTTGTTACGAAAACTACGTATTTCTTTATTTTTATTTTTTTGGTAAATATATATGCCTGTATTTACAAGTATAATACATTTAATTAATACATTTGCCCATTTTGTCCGTTGTTTTGAAGTTTCGTAGTCCTTACCTCTTCTACCTACTCACAGTAGGTGTCGAGGTTGTTTATTTTCACTTGATCACGCTCAGACACACACCACAGTCGGTAGGACTCCTTTGGATGAGGGATCGGTCCGTCGCAGAAACCTCTACCTGACAACACAAACACTGTATAAGAGACAAACATCCATATCCCCGGTGGGATTCGAACCCACAATCCCACCAAGCGCTCGGCCGCAGACCTACGCCTTAGACCGCGCGGCCACTGGGATCGGGTGTTTTTAAGTTTTTAAATGTTAAAGATACAAATTTGCCCAAAAACATAGTGATTATTTAGCTACTGATCGACCAATGTAATTTTGCAGTCTATTGCAAGAATTGGAAAACTTGTGAGATTTCACAAACATTAAATGTTATGATGTACGGTACCTTACATTTTTACCTCCTTTTTTAAGTAACTGTGTAACCCACCTGATGATGATCGATGTTCGACCGAAACATGTAGCTGTCCTAATAAATACAGTTGTGTTTAACTGACCACTTCAAGCATTGTTATTTCAAAAATTTACCTCAATGCTTGCACATCGCTTTTGCATCCATGATTACCTACATGCTGCAAAGATTACAGACTAATTTTATGATATATTTGAAGTATTCTCTTTTTGGTCCATGGTAGTAACAGGAAACGGTCAGAAAAATCACGTGTTGCTGTATATTAGATCACGGAATGCTCGTCTTCTTATGTGCCTGCTCTTCCCTACTATCTGGTACTGAGTTGAGACACTCTGTAGGAGCTCTTGCATGACGGGGAAATGACACGTAGATATTGAGATCCAATTAAAATCGAAGACTTACAGTTTAACCTTTTAAAGCCTAGCGGTAACTTTACGTACCGCCAGGTTTAACATTAAAAAATTCTACGTGGTGCCCACATTGCGTTTATGTGTTTTGTACGGATCTCAGAACAAACAGGAACTTTTGCCTTATAAAACATTAAGAGATTGGTTTTTATAACCGAAGTGGAGAGTGTTTACAACGCGGTACGCACTGAGTCCTTATATAAAACAGATACGCTTCGTCTTTAAAGGGTTAATGCAGTGATTTATTAGAGGGGTGCGACAGGTCGCCGAGGTTGAGTAATTTTGTTCCTTGGGTGCCTGATGTGTGTCGGTCCTCAGTATGGAACTTGATATCACCTTTCTGGTATCAAGAATTTGGAGCGACTCCTAGATTTTGGGGCAAAATTTGTGGAGTCCTGATTTATTTTATTTATTCGTGATTATTTGTAAACAGATGATCCGAATGAGGGCCGTTGTTATTAGCGGTAGGACTGCGAAGAATCTTCAGAAGATTTTTTTTGTAGCTTTTAATCGCGAAAAGTTGCCAAAAAAAGGTTCAGCTTGAGAACTGGTAAATCCCCTTTCTATTTAGTATGTGATGCTGTTTATGTAAAAAGGTAAAGCAGTCCCATTACAGGCCTGGACAGGCCCTTAGGATTCCAGGAGGTCGAGGCTCCCAGATTTCTAGACAATCGGCACTTGAAGGTGGTAAAGTTGTCAGCCCTACGCACAGGCCGCCTTTCCCCCCCCAAGAAATATTCCTGGTACTAATTTCTGTTAGAGGCTGAGTCGACCGCAGGGCCATAGTGCGACCGAAAGGATTATGTCAATGAAAAATTCCAATGACACCATCGGGAATCGACCCCGCGCCCTTCCGGTTTGCAGCGCAGTGTCTCAGGCAATTGCGCCACCGCGGCCCCCACTGGTTTATGTGGTATTTAAATAAGCACGCGTCGTAGAGCTGACCGCGTTACAGTTGGAGAACTCTGGAGTGTACCAAGTAACGATTATTCAGTATTTACGCAATGTTTTGATATTTCACGGTGTAATTATGACTCTGCTCCAAACTATTAATCTGTAATTTTATTACTCTGATTAGCTGTACACATATGCAGCGAGGGAACGTAATCTTGTTATCTTGCAACTGCTTCTAAAATTTCAAGGTCTTGACGGAAATCTACTGCTCTGTGTTGTCAGTATGTGTCTGACATAGCTGCGCGCACCGACGAGCCAAATCCACAGGCGTCGTATACTTCCTTTGACTTATGGCTCGACAATGTACGCAGAGGTAACGCGTGCTGTAACACTGTCCTAGACACATTATGTTACAAAGTTAAGTAAAGAGTAATGCTTAACGTTTTAAAGCCTAGCGGTAACTTTACATACCACCAGGTTTAACATTAAAAAATTCTACGTGGTGCCCACATTGCGTTTATGTGTTTTGTACGGATCTCAGAACAAACAGCAACTTTTGCCTTATAAAACATTAAGAGACTGGTTCTTATAACCGAAGTGGAGAGTGTTTACAGCGCGGTACGCACTGAGTCCTTATATAAAACAGATACGCTTCGTCTTTAAAGGGTTAATTTATTCCTTTATAAATTGACACCTAGACACTGCCAGTCTTCTGTATGTGTAGACCTCCATGCTGCCAGTCTGTTACATCCGAACGACACATTCAATCGTCTTGGCAGTGTCGCACTCGCTAGATATTTTTTGGAGTGTGCCCGCACCAAATTTTGTAGAAGTAACGTGATTTTAGGCTCACGCCGCTATGTAGATGAGATTCGCACTCTTTTAGGATATTACACAGCGTTGAGTGGTAGTTCTGTACCGACGTTTCATGACAACCTATGAGTCCTAGCTTCAAGGATCAAGAAGTCCAAGAAGAAGTTGTGGGATATCCTGAGTGACTTTTTATTTTCCTCAGAATCTCACCGAATATTTGGATCAAACTTGAAATACGCTACGACAGTATTCTTCCAGATCGCCTCTTAATCGTCTACGTAATTATCATCCCGCATTTTTCGACCACTGCTGCTGAAAAAGTTGCTATTAAATCGCGACATTAACCCTTTAAGGACGAAACTCAATCTGTTTTATATAAGGACTCAGCGCGTACCGCGCAGTAAACACTTTCCATCTCAGTTGTAAAAGCCAATCAGTTGATGTCGTAAAAGGTAAAAGTCGCCGTTTGTTTTGAGATCCGTACAAAGCACAAATACACTTTGTGGGCACGATGTAGAATTTTCGATGTTAAACTTGATGGTACATAAAATAACAGCTAGGCGTTAAAGGGCTAAATCTGTGTTTTCCATACTGTTGTATTGTCCTTAATTGACATCCTGTTGTTTTTGTTGTTGCTGCTGCTGTTTTTGTTGTTGTTGTTGTTAAATGTGGCTAAAATATCTTTTAAAACATAATTTTTCGTTTAGAAGTAATTATGCCATATAGCCTTGATGTCTTGAAACGCAGCGAAATGTGCAGAATGAAAGAAAATAAAGTCTTCTAATGCCAAATATTTTAAAGTTGCGACTTTTGAAGCCTGCGCAGCGGTGTACCTGAGGATTCCGTTCTTCTGGGATACGACGCTGCGTCAGTGGGTAATCGGATACCGACGTTTCGAGGCAGCGTAGTCTCATTTTCAAGCATCTAAGTTCCCAGTTCTAAATTCTAATTCTTGAAGGTCAGGACAGCACTTTACCTCGAAACGTCGGAATCCAGTTACCTAATGACAGTGTCATATGCTAGAAGAAAAGAATTCTGTCTTAACCTTATAAAGACGAAGCATATCTGTTTTATATAAGGACTCAATGCGTACCGCGCTGTAAACACTCTCCACTTCGGTTATAAAAACCAGTCTCTTAATGTTTTATAAGGCAAAAGTTGCTGTTTGTTCTGAGATCCATACAAAACACATAAACGCAATGTGGGCACCACGTAGAATTTTTTAATGTTAAACCTGGTCGTATGTAAAGTTACCGCTAGGCTTTAAAAGGTTAAACTTTATTTGAAGGTCAATATATGTATTACTGATCGGTGATTTTTATGCCTGACGTGTGTACATCATCATGTATATTTTCTCATCAGAGACGGTTTTGATTGTCGTGGGTATCGGAATAACGCTGTCCTGCTTAAAAGTTGGGACTGACAGGAAAACACTTTAAAAAGCTGCATCGAGTTTCATGCGTTTAATAATATTATGTAACATCCGTCGTTTGCGTAGATACGTTGATTGTGTAACACAGGATTGTATTATCAGTGTGCCGTGACGTATGCCTTAGGTTTCGTTAACGGCTGTGTAGGCCGCTTTGACATTTATCATTCTTGATACAGAAGCACTGTTAGTAATACCAATTCGAACCGGTATGTGACTTAAAACTTTACGATGTAACCAGTCGTGCTTTTATAAATGCCTGCATTTCCATCCAGTAACGTAAAAGGTTTTAACTTTTTAAGGACGAAACGTAATCGGTTCTACTTCAAGACCCAGTTCCTACCGCTTAGTAAATATTTGCCGCAAAATTCGCTGTTTTTATTTTGTGATCCACACAAAACATATTAATAAACTGCGGGAAGAATATAGAGATTTTGAATGGAAACTGGCGATACATACAGTAACCAATTTCATATTGTATATTTTCCATTGCGTGCATTATAATTCAGTTTCTGTAATATTAACCTTTTAAATCCTAGCGGTAACTTTACGTACCAACAGGTTTAGCATTAAAAAATTCTACGTGGTGCCCACATTGCGTTTATGTGTTTTGTACGGATCTCAGAACAAACAGCAACTTTTGCCTTATAAAACATTAAGAGATTGGTTTTTATAACCGAAGTGGAGAGTGTTTACAGCGCGGTACGCCCTGAGTCCTTATATAAAACAGATACGCTTCGTCTTTAAAGGGTTAGCCAGCAAATGCACACAATGGGCATAGGTTCACAATAATATTTTTAAAAACAGTAAGTCCTACATATTTTGGACCTTACTGACCCATCATCAGGGAATAGGCCTACATCAATTTTGTGTTATAAAATAGTTACTTGACAGTATTTTCGTCCCTTCCATATGTAGAAGAAATGATGGAAATTCTACTGTGTGGAGTGAATGTATGTAGCGGACAGAATTGTTACACGGCAAATTGGAGCAGCATGTGAACATCTCCAGCACGTCCGTTCAGAATTCACGGTACAGAATGCTGTACGTACTTTAGTGTCAACAGCTGCAAGAAGAGGTTTTCTTTCTTGAGATCTTGAGGTTTATAGGGAATATGTACGTTCTGACCTCTGACATGGTATAGACTCTTACCCTGAAGGTGCACGCAGCACGTTCATCCGAAACGTCATCAAATTTCTACTGGCCTACGTGGCGCCGTATCTAAGAATAGAGTTACCTTCACCTTTTCATTCTAGGATAAAATCACAAGAGAAGGGCCGTTTTCGAGAGCCATATATGTTGCGGCCAGAACGGAAAATGTCACTAGAAGCATTCGGGCTGTTTACAGTTTTCTTCTGATGCACAGGATATGATGATTTTGAATTTCGAGAGAACATGCAGAGAGGACATTGTTGTCTTCCTGGGTTCTGTTATGTTATTTTACTGTATGAACTGAGAAAAAAAAAGTACATAACCTTGGGATGTCAGACTTTGACCCGAGACCTGAAGGAATCATGGCTGTTAAGTGTCGAAATGCTATGTTAGCCACGGACTGTAAGTTTGCCTGTTACGAGAAGAACGTATTTGACATTAAGCTTCCAACAAGGCCCACTTATGACCTATCACAGTGCTTTTAACCCTTTAAAGACGAAGCATATCTGTTTTATATATGAGGATCTAGTTCGTACCGCGCAGTAAACACTCTCCGGCTCGCTTACAAAAACCAATCTGTTAATGCTGTATAAGGCAAAAGTAATCGCTGTTTGTTCTGAGATCCGTACAAAACACATAAACGCAATGTGAGCACCACGTAGAATTTTTTAATGTTAAACCTGGTCGTATGTAAAGTTACCGCTAGGCTTTAAAAGGTTAAAATGTGTTTGCGAATTTACCGTCGTAGCTAGTGGGGACGGTTTTTGGCGTCGTATGAGACATGGCCTAGAAATACCTGCCACGGTTATACTTCACTGCCAGTAAACATAAAGCATGTTACGTAATCAGAACGTCACTTGTCAAGAAAAGACAAGTAATGGCAATAGTCAGCGTGTCAAGCAGCGATAAAGTCGTGTCAGTGGTGGTTGAAACTTGGGAATACTGTGGTGTTACCGGATAATTGAATCATCATCGTAACACGGCACATGCGATTTATCATCCCGTTTTATTTGTTTGAAGTCGCTTTATCATCTGCCTAGACTATTATAAGAATGAATGGGAATGATTAATTGGGAAACATCTGGAAGGAAACGGTTGTGATTAACTTCGAGGTACTATTACAGAATTCTTCTGGGTCTCAAGGACTGAACGGTCTGGACTGAGACTCTACCCTGAGACATGCCGAATGTGTAAAATAAAATTAAAAAAAGGAAAGTGACGGTACATCGCAGGAGGCGTTTGATTTATATCAGTTGAACTAGTTACACAGAATTGACTGTGACGCCTTGCGCCGATTATGAGTGATTATGTTGAAGGGGATGGGAGAGAGTCGATAATTGACGTGTTGCGAGGCAGATCGTGGCACGTTTTTCCTGAAGGGGCCTGGTGGCAATACAGTCGAACCCGGTTATAACGATATCGGTTTATACGACACTTCGTCTATAGCGTCAGATATTGTGTGGTACCAATTAATTCCTCACTGTTAACAATAACATTATGCTCCACGGTTATAACAATACTCGTTTGTTTCGTAGTCGTTCCCTCTTCTACCTACCCACGGTAGGTGTCGAGGTTGTTTATCACTTGATCACGCTGAGACACACACCACCGTCGGTAGGACTCCTCTGGACGAGGGATCGGCCCGTCGCAGAGACCTTTACCCGACAACACAAACATTCACAAGAGAAAAACATCCACGTCCCCGGTGGGATTCGAACCCACAATCACAGCAAGAGTTCGCCTGCAGACCTACGCCTTAGACCGCGCGGCCACTGGGATCGGCCTCGTTCGTAATGGCAAAATGTTCAGTCCCTTTCATGACGTTATAACCAAGTTCGACCTATATCACATTTCTTGTTCTTGTGTTATCGATTTAACAGCGCTGTATCAGTTACATATTTACAAAAAACGCGATTTGGTGGTTGTGAATGATGAGTCGGATGGGAATTTAAGGGTGTTGTGTCTTTAAGGTACCCATTTTGGTATTTGTTAGGAAGGAGTTGGGGGGGAGGGGCTGAATCCGGATTGGTCCCTAGGGCAAGGTTCGAACCGCGTGTCTGGTTGACGTAAAACGTGAGGTGTAATCACTTCATGACGACTGTCTGTTCTCTTCGAGACCGAGTACCTGGGTTTGTAATGTTAAAGCAGAAGGTACTTAAGTAGTTACTGGAAACGGTAAACAGTTTAAAGTGATTACTATAACTAACCACCTGAATTGACGTTAAAAACTGCGTGTTCTTCCACATAGCACATTTGTGTGTTTTGTATGATTCCCATAAGAAACAACGATTACACGTATTTCTGAGGGTTCAAGTCTTCTGGGGTGTTTCACTGTGTCGTTGAGGTTAGAGTTCAGGACGTGTCGAAGGATTGTAGTGCCTTCATCTTCAGGGTTAAACTGTCCAAGATCAAGTATCTTCTTGAATTGTGTGATACGCCTGTGGGAAACATAAATGTAGTGGGTATTATTTCAAACAGCATTAACAAGTTGGTCTTTGCGGGGGGGGGGGGGGCCCCTTCTGTTTACTGGGAGGTAGGTATTGAATTTGTTAATATAATTCAGGTGAATATTGTGCTTCACAGAGTTAAGGCAGGAACGTAACGTGTCTGTTGTGATGGCAGACATGATGATACGATTGTTTAAGCAAGCTATGTGTTTTAAGAGTGCTGTTTAACGACGCTGTCACTTGCTAAAAGATTATATCACATCAGTGATAGATAAATGAATTAGTCGGGAGCATTGATGGAATGATACTGACAGGTGAAAACCGAGGTACATGCATGAAGAAAAATGTGTCCTTCTTACTACTTTGTTTGCAGTATAGACTGGCCTGGGATTGAACCCGCACCTACGCGGTTACAAGCCGTGATTGTTCAAGTAATTCGAAATATTTTAAAATTCGGAATATCAAGGCTTACAGCGATCGCAAGTAGTACGGAATTAAAACGCGTGCCCTCGTAAACACCAGTGTAATGTGGTTGTCGGTCTTCAGCGATGTCGTCTCGCGTTGCATCACCATGGCCATTGGTATGTTCATATCTGATCTGACGTCGGTACAGAGAACGTGAAACTTGTTGACGTTTGCATAAATGAATTACATTACAGTGTCTGCTTCGCGTTTGTACATTTCGTAATTACGCTTCTTGGGCCACATTATTGATGTGTAAGATTTTTTTTGTTTAAAATTATGTGTGTGATGTGTAGCAGAGTTTTTTTTTTTCGCTGAAATATGTTCCCCTGATAGGCCTAATATTCGCGTTTATTGCTGACTAAAGTAACACGATTTACTGCAAACAAACACCTACGTTTGGATATTACCCTGCGGTTTAGTTGTCTGAAATAATGGGATTGTCTTCGGTCTTTGTATTTTGGCGTGTTGGCAGAGTCGTTTGCGAAGAGCTTGATCACACATGCAGTGGTCCCTACCGGCTGTCACAGAAATTCAGCATCAGATATGTTTCAGAACAGGAAAAGTCTAAAATGACTGGTCTGTGAAAGCGGAAGAAGAAAACTGTTAATATTATGTTGTCTGAGTTTCAAACATGTGACAGTCGTCCTCATGGATCACTAGTTATCAGGAGTAAGCCACTGGTTTTCCTTTCAGGGAACACATTTGATGTAAAAATCACACGCGCCAGTGACGCTGTCTTGTTTGCTGTCGTACAGGCGTATGGTTCGTATAAGGTATTTACTGACAACAGATAACCACAGTTAGGCAACGTCCTGCTTACCAGCGACCGGCGTGCACGCGCGTACGGGCAATTTCGCTGTTGTGTGTCTTGGCGTGACAGCAACTGGGCAGTGGTACAGTGGCGTTACTGAGAGCGTACAGTCTGTTTCTGCTGGAGAATAATGCCCTTAAATGTGATTTAAGTGGTATAAAGGGGAAAATACTATAGAAATCAGAGCCCCTGTCATTCGGAACTTGGCGCGCACGCATCCGATTCTCCGTAGTGCTGCCGGACAATCAAACGATCAGGAAGCAGCGAACTAACAAGGTTGGTTGCTACTTGCTACTGGAGTGCCCAGTTTATACGCCGGCCCGCTACACCCTGCTACGCGGGACAGTCCCATTTGTATACGTGTATGTGTCCGCGCGAGTGGGTGCAAGGCATCGTATGCCCGCGCGTGCACGCTGGACACAGCCGAACACGGCCTTAAGAATGTCTATGAACATCACTTTGTAAACCCAAGTGTCCAAGTTAGAAACCCACAGTGACTAGGTTATTCCTGCGAGGGCCTTTTCTCTTCGCCAGTCCGTTCATCTCGGCTCGAATCTAGCCACCTTCCTGTTCGTCTGGTACCAGTATCTGTCCCGGGGCTAAAGTGGCGGGTGCTTAAAAGTGACAACTTTCCGCAGTCTATTATGGGCACGTCACGAGGAGGTGCGTTGTGTTTATGCTGTCATTGAATGCTGTTCCAGTCTTCAGACGTCATTTATGTCCGATCGCCTTCCCCTGTAATGCAGACAATTGGACTGATGTTTTCGAGGTACCGTGTAGTTTAAAGTTCCCCCCCGTCGTGCCAAATCCATCTCTAACGACTTCTCGTGGCGTGCCTGTAGTAGGGCCGAAATAAAAAACATTCGGTGAGCTCTTCATCCACTGCATTATGTATCTTCGTATCTTGGTTGTTTTACCTTTCGTTATTTCGAAAATTTCTCATGGGGTTTCTGTAAGCAAGAATCTTCTGTAAAGGTACGAAGAATGGGCTTACCTTCTTCTAGGTTAATTGCTTGAGGATCGGGGAGCCCAGCGACCACGAATCCAAAGTTCTGTTCTCTTACAGCCCTACTTAGCCTTCACTTCGTCCACAGTGCACATATTTGACCTCTGTGAAGGTATTTCAGTACGTACATTCGCAAACCGTGTGCCGTAATCGGACTGAAGGTAAGTAGCATGGCATAACACGCAGTGTAACTTGTTTGGTAACACAGAACTTCATGTTCCATATAGTGCATGGACACTGCCCTCAATACATAATCGCTTTAAAGAACGTTTTGCTGTGGAGAGTTAAGAAATCCTTCATATTAGTAGAATAAATGGGTCATTTCCTCTTCTGTGCTGTCAGACTGACTACTCCAATGAATAGGAATGTATCATAGCCGACATGGCCGCTACATACACCACCACAATGGCGAAGACTGTGCAGTGCAGTTTACGATACGGAACTGAAATTCGAGAATGTAAGGTCGTGAGTGTAATAGAAGGGAGAGACTAGTGAAAGTGGAGCAGCAGTGCACCGAGTGATGTCTTGTGCAGTGTCGGACTGAACCTTGAGGAAAGACGTAGACACGACCATGGGCTGGATACTCCGCCGGACGTAAAATGGATTCTTAAATTAACGTAAACGCTTTTCCATTAATATAAACCGTAACATATTTAAAATAAGTTGTCCTTCATAAGTACAGTTTCATTGTTAGTGCCTTGTAACAAGAAAACTAACAATCAGCGTATTCACACTGAAGCAGTTTCTGTACCCCAGTAAAGTTGTCAATATCCACACCTTGAAGTCTTATAGGGGAATGTAGAGGTACAGCTCCACTGATTCGTAACCTTGGCGATAGATGGGGCGAGTAGGTAACTTGACGCTCCGACCGCAGTACTCTTGGGAAAGAACCCCAGTACGAATGGAACGGGAGGTTGGGTGGGCCCCTGGTAACCTTTCAAATTCATATGTTCGTCAAGGCCACTCCGAGATTATAGGTAGGCCTGGCTCATATCGGCGTGAATTCAGAATCTGTACGATCACTAGGTAGAGTCTCCTCCATCCTTACAGTAACAGGACACTAATCCTTAGCCATTTAATGTCCAGTGATAACACCTGCTGTAACATGAAGAAACTTTGTACAGCACTGACTCCGTACACGAGCAGTCGATTCATGAGTTTTCTCTTAGACGAGATGCACAAGTTAGTTGCTTTTTTCTTTTATTTGCTAGCTAATTTTCTGTTATACGAGCTCCTTCCTGTCTTAAACCAGTCGTTTTTCCGATCGCCGCTTCTCGGATGTCGTTGGTTCCCGAATATTTGTGAATGCGCAGAACGTTACGGCATCCCTGAGCGGTCTGCGCAGAAGCGACAGCATCGTTGTATCCCTCATGTTCTCATAGCTTTGTTATGGCGTTCGTCCTCGGTGTTAATAATTTTGCATCGATTAAATCTTCGTAAATTTTTGCGTGTCATGTTTATAATAGGCTGATAGCGTAATATTTATGATTTTTCCATATGCCTTTAATTATGTAACGACTATTTATGAATGCGGTAATGACTAAGAGTGCTATTTATATTGTAATCGACCATTAGGTTTATCTTTTCGTACTGAATTTTATTAAGGCGAACTTTGTGTTTTGGGGAGAAATTTTTTATCTCTGCAACAAGTTAAAATTTGTAACATGGGAACTAATGGGAAATTAATTTTCGTTTTACGAATTTGCTTCTTATGAACCGTTTTGGAGGAATGTGTTCGGCTTGTAAACGGAGGGATTACTGTGTTATGCCAAGCGTCGTATTTATGCGTTTCGTTTTACTCATGTAGTGAACTACAAGTGTTTTGTTTTACGGGTTCGCGTGCTGTGCTTGAGGTACGTACATTTACGATTGTTATGTAATGTAAATAAAAGGTCTTCTGTTATGGGACATATTTGTTCGTAAATCTCTGCTTGCATTTCTTATTCGGAAAACATGCTCAACCAGCGTCTTTCTTTAATTTAAAAAACAGGCCTAATGAAATGCATATTGTTGTTTTTGTTTTTATTGTTACCACTCTTACTACTGCAGGTAGTAAATTATTTTGCATTATTGCGATAAAGTATTTTTACTTATCGAATAATTTGCCCATTAATTGATCTACTAATGGTAAATTATTAATAAGCTCAAAATTTTAATTAGTTGACAGCCAAAAGTGGGTCTATATGAATGCACTGAATTTCCGCTTTTGTCGTCGATCGTTTAGTACAGAAGACGCCGGAGATCTGTTACACAAATTATATCCATGCCAAGGTCGCATTATTCTTAGTTCCATCTGTAATGCTTGAGGGTAACTACGGTCTTAGCGTTCGAATAACATACACACCTAGTAAGTCCGCCGTAAACCGTTTTGTGTGTGTAGGTCTATTGCGTTGTAACGTGATGCATTCCATACATTGTGTCTAAAGTTCTTATTTATAAAACCAACATAAACACACCTAACTTCACAACAGTGCAATCGTTTGCTTTCTGTCTCATGTTTCGGCAGCATTCCGCCATCTTCAGGGAGTCTATACATAAATATTTAAAGCTCACTTGATTATAATATACTACAATAGTAATACATATTATATCGTAGTGATTTCTGCATACCTGAGGGAAAGTGACCCCTTGGGAGACCCAAGCGTAGATGGGAGGATAATATTAAAATGAATCTTCAAGACGTGGGATGGGGGCATGGACTAGATTGAGCTGGCTCAGGGTAGGGACAGGTGGCGGGTTTTTGTGAATGCGGTAATGAACCTCCGGGTTCCATAAAGTGCGGGGAATTTCTTGACTAGCTGAGAAACTGTTAGCTTCTCCAGGACTCTGTTCCATGGAGTTAGTTATTTAGTCAGTCAGTCAGTCAGTTCTGCAGCCAAATTAAAATGGAATGTGGGGTCAGATTCGACGTCTAGGCTCTGTTTCTGCCATTTTAACAAACTGGATACGTAACGTACAGGACATGAATGTTGAGTTCTTGCTACAAAACGGCTTAACCAAAAGCAAATCTGAGTGTCTGGGTAATGGTTTTAGGCCTGTATATGGACTAGGGTTTCTTTCATAATCCGTGTTTCAGTGTCTCACACTTCTGATCTGAAGTCAGTGGTAAATGTAGTGTCCGTATCATTGGAGCAGTGAGGGCACTTCCGTTCATGCGCAGTCAGTGTTGCGACAGGCCTATAGCCTATGCCAATGCGAGTTCTCTAGAGTCTGCGATCTACTGCTTCCTCTTTCCAGTTTGAGTATTTTCTCTTTTACGTAAGGTCATCCAGTAGCTGCGTATGTGAGGGGTAATAAATGTAGTATGTTCTCAGTGGTAGCGTAACGTGAGAAATTTATTCTTAAACGATTGGCAATACGTAAGACTCGGTTCACTTTACGGTAACCATAAAGGTAACGTAATGTTACATTTATCGTCATGCGTATAGACCAGCCACAAGGTTCCCGTCAATTTTCCTGTACCAATATTGATACTTGCCGATCCCAGTGGCCGCACCGTCTAAGGCATGGGTCTGCGGCCTTCGCTTGCTGGGATCGTGGGTTCGAATCCCACCGGAGGCATAGATTCTGTCACTTGTGAGTGTTGTATGTTGTCAGGTATAGATCTCTGCATCGGACTGATCACTCTTCCAGAGGAGTCCTGCCGAGTGTGGTGTGCCTGAGTGTGATCGTGAAGCCTCGACAATGAGGAGGCTCTGGCCCACAACGGTGTGTTGCGCCACAGAAAAATTGGTGCTCGAACAGCTGAGTCTGTATTGCTGTCCTATAATGTAGTTTTAATTATCTCATTATGTCACAGATGATAAGATTTGTGCTCTGTCATTATCCAGGGTACTTCATAAGTTGGCTAATTGTCAGACACAAGATATGACAGGGCTATTCTACTATCGGTGGCAAAATGCTTCCTGTTATGTTACAATTGAACTGACGAGGAGCGATGTTTTTACTACTAAAGTTAAAATTGATTTTTCGTTAAGGAAGCATCGTTTCATAACTTTGGGGGTGATGCATTGTATCGTATCGTATTCAGGGTGGAATCTAATGCTGTTAGCTTGGACTGCGTAGATACTCTGCGTTGTTACTTCAAGAACTGCAGGCTGATAACCGTGACTGATAAATTTCATTTAGACCGTTATCAGTGGTAGTCTGATATTTACCTATCAGTTTCAGTCTGTACCGACGTCAATCAGATGTTTCAATGTTTGGTATTCCTTGACCATTGTTTTTAATATTGGCAAGGGAAGTGTGAAGTGGAATAGTGGTAATACGCACAGAAGAAATAGAAGACAGGGGGTATGCGTACAACGGAACATTGAAGCGCGTCCGCGTAACCATTGTTGCCGTGGCAAAACAATAATTAATAAATGGTCTGTATTCTTGCCTTAGTTATCCGGCATGCAAATCGCATCTTTTGTGCGCCACATTATATTTTCTTCTGGGGCCTGTCTGTCTGTACCATATTTTTCACATTATCTCATAAAAGGCACGATTTTGAACAAAAGAAAAATACTGAACATAAAATGTGTGCTTTGATATTTCTCTACAACTTTTGTCTGAAACATTTTTCATTCTAAGAAGAATTCAGCGACGTTTTATAAATGTACATAGGTCTTCATGTAAAGTACACGCTGTTCTTGCCAGGTTGTAATGAAACTTGAATTTTATCGACCGATTTTAGAAAAGTCCTCAAATATCATATTTCACGAAAATCCGTCCATTGCGAGCCGAGTTTTTGCATGCGGACGGACGGACATGACGTAGCTAATAGTTGCTTTTCCCAGTTTTGGGAACGCTTCCAAAAACGAATGTTCTTACTGAAATACGGTAACATATGTTGCATTACAGTAGACTTACGTATCTGACAATTTCTAAGTCTATACAAGTTAAACAAAATTTGGTTTGTATTTAGCATTTTAAATGGAACAGTGCTTACCGCGGGCTCTTTCCTCGGCTCAGAGCTGCCGTATCATGAAGCTGGCCACTCATCTTCGAGGTTAAGAATACGTGGAGCTATACTTTTTTTTTGTCATGGCTCGACAGCCGTAGTGGGACTAGGCCTCCTCCTTGTCAAGGTGTCGAGATAACAAACCATTAGACATACCATACTCGGTAGGACTCCTCTGGACGAATGATCGGCACCTGTACCTGACAACACACAACACTCACAACAGACATACATCCATGCCTCCGGCGGGATTCAAACCCGCAGTCCCAGGAAGTGGGCGGCCGTAGACCGACGTCTTAGACCGCATGGCAACCGGGATCGGCCGGACCTGTACTTCTGCTTCCACACATGCGGCTTGATGACGTAATGCCTAATCAATCACAGGGAAAACTTTACACACTGAAATAGGTATATTTAGGCCGACATGTTTTTCGCCAGGTTTGTGCAGTTAACAGGGCTTGTGTCTCCAACTGTGCGCTGCAGAAAAATATAAAGAACATAGCATGTTTATTTTAACAAGTGTTCTTGAGGAAGACATATTGGATGTTCAGATTAGTCTGGTGCTAGAATCTTGGAAGCTTCTTATGTTAAAAATTTACTTTATACATTAAGACGTGCACTTTCAAAAAATTTTCGCGTATCAGATTTTTTGTCATATTTTATGCCCTGCTCTTTCCTGCGTCAGCCTGTAGGCTTATATATAGGTTGGGAGGATATGACTGTCTGTAACTATACAACTCTCAACATTTTACTTTATAATGATTTTGTTCCAGTACTCTATGGACGTGTCGTAAGACAGACAACTGAATGAATTATTATTATTATTATCAATTTATTTATTTATTTATTTATTTATTTATTTTGTCTGCAAATGGGTTTGTACGCGGTGGCAGTGGTACTACAATAAGACACAACACACAAAATAACACACATCACACAAAATAACACACCACACTCAAAAAACACAGCACACAAAATTACAAAAACGATAAAGGACACATACTACACACAAATACAACTACAATGCAAATACAATTACAAATACAATACACATACAATTAACCTAAAGTTGGTGAATGGATGGATGAATGAATGAATGAATGAATGAATGAATGAATGAATGAATGAAGTCTTTCAGGGTTTGACCTGCAGTGAAATATTAATTGTAGTAAGTGTTTTCTGTCTCTGAGAATGAATTTAATGGATGTACGTCTCGATTCATTGTGCTTCCAGTTTTGTGCAGTTGTTCTGCCAGTCCGACACTGAGTTTGCCAGTTTATCGTATAAACTGCTGGGCGATAATGAGTGGCCCGGTTGAGCACCACCAATGCAATGTTGTGTTGTTGCGCGGTGTTGATCTGCGCAATGCTCTGGCGGCGGCGGCGGTGGCGGCGGCGGGCGAGGCGTGACAGAAAGGCCGAACTAATTATGTTGTCAGACCTCGTGAGTCCTCTCGCATGGTGGCCCTCTGCACGTCTCGCTTGGCCGCCTTGCGCCATAGTCACTTGTGGAAGAGATGAACGAATTGGCAAGGTTTTGCGCGATTCTGGTATTTGGGTCACTGAACGATACATCTTTAATTGCATACCGCGAGTCGTTAGGGCGATCCTGTCAAGGAGGGCATAGGAGTTGGAAGGCGAGGAGAAGGTGAAACGTGTAGCACGCGGAGGGAGATGAGTAGTTCACGGGTTATGGCTGGACAAACGTAAGGGAAGAGATCACGTCGAACGCGTACGAATGTATGAGAGGATAATATTGAAATGGAACTTAAATTAGTGTAATATGAGGGGGTGCACTGTACTTGAGGAGAGGGAATCAGAGGCAGATCGTTGCGGTGAATTTCTAAGCCACCTGAACTGCTGTTACCCTCTGAAGGATGATTCTGCTAACTAACTCCATGGAGCAGAGGCCTTCTTGAGAAGCTAACAGTTTCTCAGCTAGTCAAGAAATTCCCCGCATTTTATGGAACCCGAAGGTTCATTACCGCATTCACAAGAGCCCGCCACCTGTCCCTATCCTGAGCCAGCTCAATCCAGTTCATGCCCTCCCATCCCACTTCCCGAATATCCATCTTAATATTATCCTCCCATCTACGCCTGGGTCTCCCAAGTGGTCGCCTTCCCTCGGGTCTCCCCACCAAAATCCGGTACGCACCTCTCTCCTCCCCCATACGTGCCGCATGCCCCGCCCATCTCAGTCTTCTCGATTTGATTACCCGAATAATATTTGGTGATGAGTACAGGTCATTAAGTTCCTCGTTATGTAGTCTTCTCCAATCCCCTGTCGCCTCGTCCCTCTTAGGCCCAAGTATCCTCCTCAGCACCCTATTCTCGAACACCCTCAGTCTTTGTTCCTCCCTCAGTGTGAGAGACCAGGTTTCACATCCATACAGAACAACAGGTAAAACTACAGTTCTGTATACCCTAATCTTTGTGTTTTTGGATAGTAACCTGGAAGACAAACGATTCTGCACCGAATTATAGCAAGCATTCCCCGACTTCAATCTGCTCTTAATTTCTTCATGAATGGAGTTTCGATTCGTTAGGGTTGCTCCCAAATACTTGAATTCTTCCACCCTTTCAAAGGATTTATTATCTATAATTATGTTTTGATTGTGTCCTGCATTCTGATTTCGAGACATGACCATGTACTTAGTTTTCTCATCATTTACTTCTAGACCAATCTCCTTACTAGCAATCATTAAATCTTCTGCGTTTTTCTTTATACTATGTATGCTTCCACCCAATATATTAACATCATCAGCATAAACCAGAAGCTGATGTGTACCATTCAATGGCAAGCCCTCCTGGTTTGCCTGAACCCTCCTAATGGCATATTCTAAAGCAAAGTTGAAAAGCGATGGCGACAGAGCATCTCCTTGTTTCAAGCCATTCTTAATAGGGAACGTGTCAGACAGATGTTTGCCTACCCGAACTCTGCTATACGTTTCACTTAGGCACATTTTTATTAACCTTACTAGTTTCCTGGGGATACCGAACTCAATGAGAATATTATACAAGACCTCCCTCCTAACTGAATCATAGGCTTTCTTGAAGTCTATAAATAGCTGATGCACTGCCTCATTGTATTCCCATTTTTTCTCAAGTATTTGACGAATGCTGAATATATGATCAGCAGTTGACCTGTTACGTCGAAATCCACACTGATGATCCCCAATGATTTCCTCTGCATATGGAGTTAACCTTGACAAAAGAATGTTGGATAGAATTTTGTACGCAGTCGACAAAGTGATATGCCTCGATAGTTACTACAATCTGTTTTATCACCCTTCTTATAAATAGGCACAATGACCGACTCCTTCCATTCCTCAGGCAATTCCTCGTTATTCCAAATACAAATAATAAGTTTATGGATTTCAGACCAAATAATCCTACCCCCTGCTTTAATCAATTCTGCTGGAATCTGATCAATACCTGGTGATTTGTGACTTTTTAGCTTTTCAATAGCCATCTCAACCTCAAAGGCACTGGGCTCAGGCACCAGTGACTCTGGATGATTCTGCTACATGTACTTGCTTTTACGGTCCGATAATGTTTGTGAGTGATGTGCCAGAGAGAATATTGAAGGAGGCAGTAGTAGTCTGTTTTAAGGGACTATCACAATAGTTTCGTGGAGAACTAGTTGACTTACTAGCTGACTCTATGAAGCAAAGTTCTGCTTGAGAAGCGACTAGTCGCTTATCCATCCAAGAACCTCCCCCCACCCCCCTTCCGCAAACATTTTGTGGAAGTTGTGAGGTTCTTTCCCGTCATTACAAGAATCTGCGACTCTGTCACGCGAAACTGATGGAAACTGCGGAAGCCCTAAGCATGAGGGTTTGTCACTTGGCTCACTACAGCCCAGAGTTTGTTAACTACTCAGCGGCGACGTGGGAAGTTTTTGTGTCAGATGTGAAGGAGGTGAAACGGGGTCCCACTTGTTGCTCCTGCGCGCGGACGGACGTCATCTCAACTCGTTCGATTCTGGTTTCAGTGTTGTTAACGATATACTCTGTGTTTGAGCATCTTTCTAAAAGTCAATGGTTCTGATAACTTCCGGATCATTAAGAAACATGGTTAAGAAGCCATGACATAGAAGGGCCTTCTTCCTAACTAACTAACTAACTAACTAACTAACTAACTAACTGTCCCCTCAATTACAGTATCTTAGCGGTCGTGTGAACTTCCGAGTTGGAAGCATCATTAGCACAATATCAGAGTGTCAAATTTCGAGTATGGTGCATTTTAAAAAATACCCAGTCCCCATTCCCCCGGGCAGGAGCTGGTGGAAGAGACTTCTGTTTTTTCAACGTCATCTGTGTTGACAGCTCTGAACTTCCAGTTACTGTGTTTTAGGGTCTTCCAGTGTGTAATCAAATCCAGCTTAAAAATTATCGTGTACGTTTTGAAACGTAATGTCTGTAAATGTTTTTAATCGTCAAATTTGAACGTATCTTTTCGTGCGGAAATAACAAAATCATTGACGTCGTTCCAAATAAATTAATTTCGTAGAAATGTATGAGAATGTTAACAGACACGCCAACTAAGCATATGAGGTGTTTATTTCAAACGTCGAGGAATTTCATCGCCTAATATTCAGATTAACGTAATTCATTGTAATGAATGTTATTAACTTTGGTTATGTAAACACGTGTTGGCAATGTACTAACGCCAACTTTTTCTGTCTGTTGGTCGTCGGGTGAAGTTTCCTTCGTTGCTGTTTATTCCAGGCATATGTCAGTGACTGTTAAGGAATTTAGTACATTTAAGAACATTTCACGTAGTGATTCAGTTTTAAGTGTTTATCATGATGTCAGTGGTTTGTTATTATTTATGATAATTGACGTTCGGAATTTACCAACGTCTTTTTACAGTTGTCCATTTGGTTTCGCACTTGTCGCAGTCGATGCTCTGTCATTGTTTATGCATGTCGTCTAGACTAAGCGAAGTGGTGCTTGGACATTGCCCCGTTGTCTGGCGTATACATGTAGCTGGTACATAACGTACATCAAACATACCTCAGGCAATCAGCCTGCGTGTTATGAAGTGGGTACGGGAACTATTTCCCCAGGTCTGGTGCTGACCACACATCTCCAGCTTCTGCCAGAGGTCTGTAATGCGTTGAGCCATAGTTCCGATTCCCCCGTGCGCTTTTGGTGTTGACGTGGTACAAAATTGGTGTTATTAACCTTTTAAAGATGGAACGTAATCTGTTTTATATAAGAACTCAGTTCGTACCGCGCTGTAAACACTCTCCACTTCGGTTATAAAAACCCATCTCTTAATGTTTTATAAGGCAAAAGTTGCTGTTTGTTCTGAGATCCGTACAAAACACATAAACGTAATGTGGGCACCACGTAGAATTTTTTAATATTAAACCTGGTGGTATGTAAAGTTACCGCTAGGCTTTAAAAGGTTAATGAATTAAGGGTTGTCTCAGATGTTCGCAGAGTTATTAGAGAATTAGAGCTGGTCGCGATGTATGACAGGGACTAAAAACATTCAGGCGCTAACCCCCCCCCCCCCCCCCCCAGTGTGACTGCATGGAAAATGCGCTTGTGACGTCACACGCAAACGAAGCTCTATCGTAACCACGGCAACGAGGTGCGACTCAGTCAGCACCTCAGTCAATTACGAAGGAGATTAATGTTTGGTTTGCAGGAAAGATCAGTGCTTCTGTATGGAACGGATCTCCTTTAGGAAAGGACGGTGGCTTTTATTGCATGCTGAAATACGTTGTGGAACGGAAAGTTGGACTGCACGTTGCAAATTGCCAGTTTTGCAGTCTCCAGCGTTCCGAGACACTCACGCCCTTGCAGAGGGCAACTGCCTGTAGACATCTCCAGCATTTCCGGTCAGACTATATACAGAACGTCTTGGTGTGATGGTTAGCATTACAGAAGGCGCACACTTACCTACAGACCTACTGTTCTAATAGGATCCTACTGATTCTCTGACTTCGTTCAGATGGTGGGATAGCAGTTTAAAATATTCGACAGCGTCTTACTTTCATTTCTTCCCGTCGCGTGGCGTTTATTTGTGAGTTGCCCTGCTCGAATTTCGGCCACTCGAAGTTTCTGCCAGTTTCTTCGCGGTTTTCTTTAGTGGACGTGGGAATGCTAGTATATAACTGGAATTGGGTCTGGACTGCCTCTGTAGAAATTCGTGCCTTTTCACAGCGTACAGTCGTTTCTCATCCGATTTCCTACCGTATATAACCTCTTATCAGTTGAGATGGTGTTGTTAAATAACCAAATAGTCACCTTTTCTCATATATTTTTCACTTGTCATTCTTAATTATTCTACCATTTCCTATTCCAAACTTACTCCTTCCTGCTTTCCTTGTATATCCTTTCCTGTAGCTCCCCTATTTCTGGCGTGTCATATCTCTCGGTTTTAGTCCGTATTTGTAACGGATAAACATTTTCTTTAAGCGCTGTTTTCAGTTTGTGTTTCGTAACTGAAATCTTGCGTTTGTGGCTTGCTTGTTAAGACAACAGATTTACACCTTTGACTTGTAGAAATATTTCCGTCCATTTGAGTGGAAACCATATCGGAGGAAGTCCGTAAGGAAAATCGTTTTAAAAACTGCTGTGTTTAAACTGCGTTGCGATTCTGTCGTATTTCGGAAGGGTGACAGTCACAGTGATGTTTAAGGTTTGTGATTTGTGGCGGATTAGTGTAGGATTGAACAGGTATTGGCCGGCAAACGACTATCCTGGTCAGGTTTTTTATAGGTTTCTTTAGTTCACTTAAGCAAATGTTAGAATTCTACCTGTGGGTAGTAGCTATACCAGTTCATAGCTAGTAGTCATTGTGCGAGATTTGAGGTTATCACAGCGGTGTCATTGAGGATTCATGTCTTCTGGGATCTCACGCTGCAGTGCAAAGTTACCAGCTTTTTCTCGAAGGACCGTAATTTATTAACCGTTATGTTTGGATCAAGTAATCCGGACTTCTTGACTCTGAAAATGAAGACGTTTCGATTTATCGAAAGTTGGCAACATTGTACTAATGAAACACGGCGTAAAGTTCCAGAAGAGATCAGTCTTCAACAATTATCCTACTATCAAAAGGCACTCTATTGTGTTCAGATATTCTATATTACAATGTCTTGTTTAGCAATCCAACATGTTTCGATCCCTCATGGGATCATCGTCAGGGATTCGTATCAAGGTAACATCTACTTCAATACGAACCCCTGATGATGATCCCATGAGAGATCGAAACATGTTGGATTGCTAAACAAGATATTGTAATATAGAATATCTGAAAACAATAGAGTGCATTTTGTTTTACTGAATATTGTGTGATTTGATTATCGACAGTGCACGGTATGAACAATATAAAATGTGTCTTACCATCACTCTCATCGTACGGCAGTTGATACAGCGTTGTAAAATAGTGTACAGTTTGTCCTTCAGCGTTGTTGTTGTTGTTGTTTGTTGTTGTTGTTGTTGTTGTTGTTGTTAAAATAGAACAAGTCTCACCGAATATGCGATGCAGTTGAAGCGTAGAGACACGACTGTTGCAGTTCTGTATGTGAGGTATGCCAGTTGCGTGCGTCTACAGTAACGGTCATCTTGTAAGACTCACGTGGCAGTATCTCGCAGAGAATACACCCGGGAACATGATGTGTACGACAGCACGTAAGAAGAACGAATCAATGTCACACCAAAATCAACATCAAGTCTCACGGCTGAAGGTTTTGCGCGATTTTTTTTATGAATCAGACTGTGGCCTCTCGAGAAGTACCCGGTATCCTGTTTAAAAAGGACGTCACTATCTTGTATAGATGAGCCTTTTATTAGACACGTTCCTACGTCACATCCGTTCAGCCAATATTTTATACGCAATTATTTAAGATCCAACCTTATACCATCTTATTTATGCCCACGTTTAAACAGGTCATTTTTAGTGCCAATTTCAATGAGTATGCTCTGTAGAGAAATTTCTCAAGTTCCGAGTTTTAAATCTGATATCCACTTTAATACACTTAATGCCATGGCATAAAATCTGTCCAGGTCCGAGACCCTGTTAACAATTTTTTGGTATTTTTGCAGCGAAGGATTTTTACGTTTCCATCTCAACTCCTTGCTAAACGACCCTTGCCAGCTATTCTGTACTGCTTATTCAATGTCACAGCTAACCTTCATACCATTAACTCAAAATAAATGGCATCATTAGCCATAGGTAACAGATTTGTGATAGTGGTGCATTTTTCTTTTTGGCATGTTCACAGCGAGAAGTTGGCAAAAAATTCATGTTGGGTGTGCTGTATCTTTGTCAGTCCATCCGTTCATTTGTAACAACTCGACAATTGATAAGCGGGCTTTCAAATATCTAGTATCTTACAAACTACAGTAAAGTATAAGTTTAACATCGCTAATTCCGTGCATTATCCTGTCATCAATCACTGTATCAAGTATCAACTAAATGCGCTGTATTAAATTTATTATTTCATTTCACACATTTCACTTGGTCTCTCACATTGAGGGAGGAAAAAAGACTGAGGGTGTTCGAGAATAGGGTGCTGAGGAGGATATTTGGGCCTAAGAGGGACGAGGCGACGGGGGATTGGAGAAGACTACATAACGAGGAACTTAACGACCTGTACTCATCACCAAATATTATTCGGGTAATCAAATCGAGAAGACTGAGATGGGCGGGGCATGTGGCACGTATGGGGGAGGAGAGAGGTGCATACCGGATTTTGGTGGGG